>LNAC01001596.1:757-51194 GCA_002007465.1 Ailurus styani
GGCCCTCTCTCAATCTCGTCCTCTTCTGGGATCCCAATTATTCTAATATTGTTTCGTCTTATGGCATCACTTATCTCTCGAATTCTCTCCTCATGGTCCAGTAGTTGTTTGTCTCTCTTTTCCTCCGCTTCTTTTTTCTCTGACATTTTGTCTTCTAGATCCCTAATTCTATCTTCTGCTTCATTTATCCTAGCAGTAAGAGCCTCCATTTTCAATTGCACCTCATTCATAGCTTTTTTGATTTCAGCTTGGTTAGATTTTAGTTCTTTTATTTCTCCAGAAAGGTCTTTTATTTCTTTAGAGACAGCTTCTCTATTTTCTTCCATTTTTTTTTCAAGCCCAGCCAGCACCTTAAGAATCGTCATTCTGAACTCTGGTTCTGTCATATTACTAATGTCCGCATTGATTAGGTCCCTAGCCGTCATTACTGGCTCTTGTTCTTTTTTTTGTGTTGATTTTTTCCGCCTTGTCATTTTATGCAGATAGGAATAGATGGATGAGAGAACTAAATACTAAGGGGTAGCGATGACCCCAGAGAAATATACACTAACCTACTCAGAAGAGACCTGGAACTGGGGAGAAAACTAAGAGGGAAAAAAAACCAAAACCAAAAACTAACAAACAAACAAAAAAAACCAAAAACACAAAATCATACAAAAACTAAACAAAAATGTATAAAACAAAATCCTATATCTATATTATCTATTTCTGTTTCTATATCTATGTCTGTCTATGACTCTATCTCTATATCTATCTCTATGTCTATCTATCTATCTATCTATCTCTATCTATTAGATTGGTGAATTGAACAGACCCTATAAGTATCCAAAAAAATAAGGTTAAAAACAATGAAGGGATTTAATATGATTTTAACAATGAAAATTTAAAAAAGAAGTGTTGATACGATATAAGGGTTAAGAACGTTAAAATAGGAAAAGGGAAAAATTTTAAAAGAAAAAAGTAAGAAAAAATTTCAAAGAGAAAAAAAATTTCAATGAATTTAACTTTGAACGACTGAAGAATCATGGGGAAAAAGCCATGCATTGTCTCCATTGCTTTTCCATAGTTCTGGGGTTCCGCAATGCTTAGCAGTCTTGAACTTGACTTTGGATGGTTTTTATTTATTTATTTATTTATTTATTTATTTTTTCTCTTGGTCTTCTGGGGGAGGGGCCTATTGCTGTATTTCTCAAGTGTCTTTGCCCGAGGCAGATTCCCACCGCCCTCGCCACAGGCCGGGCTAAGTAATCCGCTCGGGTTCGCTCTCAGGAGGTTTTGTTCCCTGAACGCTTTCTGTACCTCGTTGGAGGACGGGACGGAAAATGGCGGCTCCCTGTCTCTGACCCAGAGGAGCCAAGAGCTTGGGGCCTCAGTCCTCAGCGCGCCTCAGAGAAAAGCAGTCCCTCCCGTCTCCTGGTCTCCGGCCGCGCTCCGAGCTCACCCGGCCTGTGACTNTGCCTGTGACCGAGTGTCTCTGTCTCTGGCGCAGCCCCGTTTAGAATCTCTGAACCCGGCACATCCTGCAGCCGCTCCTGCGCCACTGCTCCCAGAGGAGGAAGGTGAGTCTCTCCGGGTCTGCTGCCCATGAGGTCCCCGCTCACAGAGCAGTGGCCCGGCTGGGCTTCAGATCACAGCCCAAGGTAACCCTGAGCTGAGAGACACCTCAGCTCAGCTCCGTCTCTCCCGCCGGCTTCTCTCTGAGACCTGGGAGCTCGGTTGCGCTCAGACACCCCTGGTCTTTTTGTGTCCCCGTGGGTCCTGAGACCACACTGTCCATGCAGGTGTTTCACCCCCTGCTTGGTCTCTGGGCCGACGTCCCTCAGTGGAGCCGACTTCTAACAGTTCCGAGTCTGTGCTCCGCTGCTCGCTCCCTTGCGGGGAGCCGCCCCTCCCCCCGGGGTCTATCTTCCCGTTGCCGCAGATTCACTTCTCCGCACGTCCTACCTTCCAGAAAGTGGTCGATTTTATGTTACTAGAATTGCTGCTCTTCTTCTCTTCGATCTCCGGTAGAATTTGTAGGTGTTCAGAATAGTTTGATAGTTCTCTGGGTGAATTCCTGGGACCTGATGATAATCGGTCTCCTACTCCTCCGCCATCTTGCCGCTCCCCTCTCCTCCTTAACAAACTTTTATACTTTCTGTATACTTTCCACTCATCTTCCTTCCATTCTTGGGACCAAATTAAAACAAAACAAAAAACTCCCTCTGGTTGAAGGCAATTGTGAAAATGATCAGGTTTTCTTCACTGTTTTTTTGTTTGTTTTGGCTTTTAATGTTATCATTACTAATCTGTGATCCTATACATAGCAATTTACCATTGATTTCCAAATCAATTTGGAAAAACAGCTGTCTAAGGAATGATTCTCTTCATTTTACAACTAAGAGGATAGGAATTGAGTTTCTCTGAATTTCTGAAAGTTACATCAGCCCTAAATGTGAAATCAAACCTTCTGTTTCCAAAGTCAGTGCCATCTTAGCTGGGCCATCCTGCCTTTTCTGGGAGGAGAGTAAACATGCTAGAAATAGTCTTAGCATGAGCCTGTATTCACAAGATCAAATGCTCACAGAGAATCACCAAATATAGATTTGAGAAAATCATATGGAGCAGAGAGTACTGAGGTGAATTAGGAAGGCACAGCTCCTATTTAACCTTGGCAATTTTTGCCACCAGGCCATGTGGACTAAATCCCACCAGATCTTCTAAAATTTCATCAGAAGTCAGAAATCTAGATTTTTTAATGTAAAATTTTGTGATGTTTAAATGCTGACAGTTAATTTCCTTAAACACACACATGTGAGCCAGTAGTATCCTAGCTAAACAACACAATTAGGTATCAGATACTGCTCAAAGTGTGCCACTTTCATCTGTAGCAGAAACGGCAAAAGTGTAGTACATAAGTGACCACTCCTCCACCCATAGTAGACATGATCAATCAATCTCAGCACTTGTTTACTGAGCTTAGATGCAACTTAATGTTTCACCCTCTGACATACTGGAGATATACCTACTTGGCCTGGGAAACAAATAATGATGAAGACATCAAAGGAAAAGATATTGGCCATTCTTAAGGATTTTAAGATATACACATGGTCACCTAAATACCCAAATATAGAGAAGACACTTTAATTGCTGCAATCATTAATGTGTATCTGAGGCCAAAATCCCTACTTTAAGACTATACATTTAAATTATAGACTTTTATTTTTAGCTAGTCTCAAATCATGTGATGGTCTCTAGGAAAATATGGTGAAAAGTGGGACATATTTTGGTCCAGAGTTACAGCTATATTTTCTTTTTCTCATTTTTTTTCTTTCTTTACAGCTCACAAACTCTAAAGCTCAAGCCCTATAAAATGATCTCTCCCAGATCCAGCAGCCTTCCAGGAAGGACTTCAAAGTGTTCAACATCCAACTCACTGACCAGAAAACAAGGTAAGATTATGATTCTAAAGGCTCATACATCTACCATGACATAATTAAACACAACTGGCATGAATAAACACCCCATGCCACGAAACTCTAGTGACTCCTTAGGCATTCTCTCACTATTCTCTCAATTGCTACAGAAAACTGGCCTTGGTATGAATTCTACAAAGGAGGAGGTTCTAACTGGATTCCAAATAATAGCCTGTATTTCCATCCCAGAAGCTTTCTTAAAGCTAAAAGTGCTACGGGAAAACTTAAGAACAGTGAGAAGCAAATTAGGTATTTTTACTTTTTATACATTCATTATTCTACTAAAACAGGGTTTGAAAATTCAGATACCTACAAAAATGTAAAGAAAATAGGTAGAGTGAAATGGCTATATTTCAACGTAGACACAATTTGTGCAATTAAAGACTATTCATACACATTCAACATGCTAAGAAATAAATAATCTCACTCCCATGAAACATGTGGTCCTCATATTTTCTTTATGTCTTCTTTTTCTTCTCTTTACTTCTGAGAGAAACAGAAATCAGAGAGTGAGCAAGTAGGATAGAAAAGGATGAAGGTCAATAAACACCATGTTATCAAACACTTTGGATAACTGGGATCAACCTGCTGGGGACTTTCTACTAGATCAAATAGAACAGGCCTCAGATAATTTCACCTGAGGAACAGGAGGCTGGGACTCCTACCTACCCACCCCTAACTTCTTGTCTGTTGTTGCTTTGGGTAACATCTAGGACCATTAATTATCTAGTGCTTCTGGCTTGCCCTATTGTAGGCATGACCAGTAATAAGCAGCTTTGGGCATAAGAGAGACATTCAGAAGATAAATAATGTAGGGCACCAAGAGCATCTGCTATAGGTTCAATAAATAGTCCATTTTCCTTTTAACTGACTTATAAAATAAAAAATACAAGTTTGATAATAAATAAAAACCTGAAAATCATGTATCAGGGAGTGGTGTCAACTGGGAGAAACTAGAGAGTGACTACTCAATCAGGAAGGGCAGTCATGTGAAGAGTTATATGCAACTGATGAACTGATCAGTTCAACTGATGAATTGTTGAGCACTGCACCTGAAACTAATGATGTACTATGTGTTGGCTAACTGAATTTAAATTAAAAAGAAAAGAAGGGTAGTCATAACTGCGCTTCAGCTGATAGTAGCCATGCAGGTGTGCAGGATACACCTAGGTATTCCAGATATTCCCTTTATTAAGAAAGGTGGAAATCTGTCTCTTTTATGCAACATCTCCTGATTTTTAGATGTTGGTAATGAAAAAAAATTAACAGTCTGCAAGCATATGCAGGCTAGAATTTTCCCATGTATAGCGAGCCTGATTTAAAATTTTATTATTTGCCCCATGGGTACAGGTCTGTGAATCATCAGGCTTACACCTTCACAGCACTCACCATAGCACAAATCCTCCCCAATGTCCATAACCCATTAACCCTATCCCTACCCTCCCACACCCCAGTAACCCTCAGTTTGTTTTTTGAGATTAAGACTCTCTTATGATTTGTCTACTTCCTGATCCCATCTTGTTTCATTAATTTTCCCTTTGTACCCCTTATGACCCCCGCCCTACCCCTCAAGTTCCTCAAATCAGGGAGATAATATGATAATTGCCTTTGTCTGATTGACTTATTTTGCTTAGCATAATACCCTCTAGTTCCATCCACATTGTTGCAAAGGGCAAGATTTCATTTCTTTTGATAGCTGCATAGTATTCCATTCTGTATATATCTATACCACAACTTCTTTATCCATTCATCTGTTGATGGACATCTAGGTTCTTTCCATAGTTTGGCTATTGTGGACATTGCTGCTATAAACATTTGGGTGCATGTGTCCCTGAAGATAACTACCATTGTATCTTTAGGGTAAATACCCAGTAGTGCGATTGCTGGGTCGTAAGGTAGCTCAATTTTCAACTTTTTCAGGAACCTCCGTATTGTTTTCCAGAATGGCTGAACCAGCTTGCATCCCCACCAACAGTGTAGGAGGGTTCCCCTTTCTCCACAACCTCGCCAACATCTGTCATTTCCTGACTTGTTGATTTTAGCCATTCTGACTGGTGTGAGGTGGTATCTCACTGTGGTTTTGCTTTGATTTCCCTGATGCCGAGTGATGTTGAGCACTTTCTCATGTGTCTGTTGGCCATTTGGATGTCTTCTTTGGAGAAATGTCTGTTCATGTCTTCTGCCCATTTCTTGACTGGGTTATTTGTTTTATGGGTGTTGAGTTTGAGAAGCTCTTTATAGATTTTGGATACTAGCCCTTTATCTGATATGTCATTTGCAAATATCTTCTCCCATTCTGTCAGTTGTCTTTTGGTTTTGTTGACTGTTTCCTTTGCTGTGCAAAAGCTTTTAATCTTGATGAAGTCCCAATAGTTCATTTTTGCCCTTGCTTCCCTTGCCTTTGGTGANCAGTTGTCTTTTGGTTTTGTTGACTGTTTCCTTTTCTGTGCAAAAGCTTTTAATCTTGATGAAGTCCCAATAGTTCAATTTGCCCTTGCTTCCCTTGCCTTTAGTGATGTTCCTAGGAAGAAGTTGCTGTGGTTGAGGTCGAAGAGGTTGCTGCCTGTGTTCTCCTCAAGGATTTGGATGGATTCCTTTCTCACATTGAGGTCTTTTATCCATTTTGAGTCTATTTTTGTGTGTGGTGTAAGGAAATGATCGAGTTTCACTTTTCTGCATGTGGCTGTCCAGTTTTCCCAACACTATTTGTTGAAGAGACTGTCTTTTTCCCACTAGACATTCTTTCCTGCTTTGTCGAAGATTAGTTGACCAAAGAGTTGAGGGTCCATTTCTGGGTTCTGTATTCTGTTCCATTGATGTATGTGTCTGTTTTTGTGCCACTACCATACTGTCTTGATGATGACACCTTATAATAGAGTTTGAAGTCTGATATTGTGATGCCGCCAACTTTGCTTTTTTTTTTTCAACATTCCTTTGGCTCTTGGGGGTCTTTTCTGGTTCCATATAAATTCTAGGATTATGGGTAAGATGGCGGAGGAGTAGGAGACTGTTTATTATCAGGTCCCAGGAATTTACCCAGATAGCTATCAAACTATTCTGAACACCTACAAATTCTACAAGAGATCAAAGAGAAGAAGAGCAGCAATTCTAGGAACAGAAAATTGACGACTTTCTGGAAAGTATGCCATGCATAGAAGTGAATCTGAGGCAATGGGAAGATAGACCCCGGGGGGAGCGGCTGGCTCCCAGCAAGGGAGCGAACAGCAGAGCAAAACTCGGAACTATTACAGGTTGGCTCCACTGAGGGACGTTGAGCCAGAGGCCAAGGGGGGTGAAGCCCCCGCAGGGGCAGTGTGGTCTCAAGACCCACGGAGACACAGAAAGACCAGGGGTGTCTGAGCATGACCGAGCTCCCAGGTATCAGAGAGAGGCTGATGGGAGAGATGGAGTCCAGCTGAGAAGGGGTCTCTCATCACAGTGATACCTTGGGCTGTGATCTGAAGCACAGCCGGGCCACTGCTCTGTGAGTGGGGACCCCACGGCGGCAGACCCGGAGAGACCCTCTACTTCCTCCTCCGGGAGGAGCGGTGCGGGAGTGGCTGCAGGAATCTGCCAGGTTTGGAGATTCTGAGCGGGGCCACGACAGAGATAGAGACACTCGGTCACAGGCCAGGTGAGCTTGGAGAGTGGCTGGAGACCAGGAGACGGATGGGACTGCTTTTCTCTGAGGTGCACTGAGGAGTGAGGCCACAAGGTCTCGGCTCCTCCAGGTCAGAGACTGGGAGCCGCCATTTTCAATCCTGTCCTCGAAAGCCCTACAGAAAGCATTCAGGGAACAAAAACTCCCAAAAGCGAACCTGAGCTGATTACTTAGCCTAGCCCCTGGCGAGGGCGGTACGAATCCGCCTCAGCAGAGACACCTGAGAATGACAGCAACAGGCCCCTCTCACAGAAGACCAGAAAAAAAACATCCAAAGTCAAGTTCAAGATGGCTGAGCATTGTGGAACACCAGAGCTAGGGGAAAGCAACTCAGAGAATTCATGGCTTTTTCCCCATGATTCTTCAGTCGTTCAAAGTTAAATTCATTGAATTTTTTTTCTTTGAATTTTTTCTTACTTTCTTCTTTTAAATTTTTTCCCTTTTCCTATTTTAACTTTTGTAACTCTTATATCTTATCAACACTTTTTAATCTTTTTAAATTTTCATTGTTTTAATCATATTTTATCTCTTCATTGTATTTAACCTTATTTTTGTGTACTTATAAGGTCTGTTCAATTCACCAGCATAATAGACAGAGATAGAGATAGAGGTAGAGATAGAGATAGATATAGATATAGAGATAGAGTCATAGACAGGCATAGATACAGAAACAGAAATAGATAATATAGATATTGATATAGGATTTTGTTTTATTTATTTTTGTTTTGTTTTGTTTTTCTATGATTTTTTTTGTGTTTTTTGGTTTTCTCCCTCTATCTTTTCTCCCCAGTTCCAGGTCTCTTCTGAGTAGGTTAGTATATATTCCTCTGGGGTCATTGCTACTCTTTAGTATTTGGTTCTCTTATCCATCTATTCTTATCTGCATAAAATGACAAGGCAGAAAAAATCAACACACAAAAAAAGAACAAGAGACAGTAATGACAGCTAGGGACCTCATCAATGAGGTCATTAGTAATACGACAGAACTACAGTTCAGAATGACGATTCTTAAGGGACTGACTGGGCTCAAAAAAACCATGGAAGATAATAAATAAGCCCTTTCTAAAGAAATAAAAAACCTTTCTGGAAATAAAAGAACTAAAATCTAAATAAGCTGAAATTAAAAAAAAGCTATTATTGAGGTGCAATTGAAAATGGAGGCCCTGACTGCTAGGATAAATGAGGCAGAAGACAGAATTACTGATTTAGAAAACAAAATGTCAGAGAATAAAGAAGAGGATAAAAAGAGAGACAAAAAACTACTGGACCACGAGGGGAGAATTCGAGAGATAAGTGATACGATATGATGAAACAATATTAGAATAATTGGGATCCCAGAAGAGGAAGAGAGAGACAGGGGGGCAGAAGGTATATTTGATCAAATCTTAATACAGAATTTCCCTGATTTGGCGAAGGGAACAAGCATCAAAATCCAGGAGGCACAGAGAACCCCCATCAAAATCAATAAAAATAGGTCCACACCCCGTCATCTAACAGTAAAACTTACAAGTCTTAGTGACAAAGAGAAAATTCTGAAAGCAGCTCGGGACAAGAGGTCTATAACATACAATGGTAGAAATATTAGACAGACAGCAGACCTATCCACAGAGACCTGGCAGGCCAGAAAGAGCTGGCATGGTATATTCAGAGCACTAAACGAGAAAAATATGCAGCCAAGAATACTATATCAAGCTAGGCTGTCATTATACATAGGAGGAGAGATAAAAACCTTCCAGGACAAAAAAAAAAAACTAAAAACAAACAAACAAACAAAAATAAAACCTAAAGGAATTTACAAACACCAAGCCAGCCCTACAGGAAATATTGAAAGGGGTCCTCTAACCAAGGAGAACCTAAAAGAAACATAGACCAGAAAGGAAGAAACACAATATACAGTAACAGTCACCTTACAGGCAATACAATGGCTCTAAATTCATATCTCTCAATAGCTATTCTGAATGTAAATGGACTAAATGCCCCAACTAAAAGACACAGGGTAACATAATGGATCAAAAAACTAGATCCGTCGATATGCTGTCTACAAGAAAATCATTGCAAAGACACCTCCAGATTTAAAGCGAGGGGGTGGAAAACAATTTACCATGCCAATGGACAGCAAAAGAAAGCTGGAGTGGCAATCCCTATATGCAATAAATTAGATTTTAAGCCAAAGAATATCATAAGAGATGAAGAAGCACACTATATCATACTGGATCTGTCCAACAAGAAGATCTAACAACCATAAATTTCTATGCCCCTAACATGGGAGCAGCCAATTATATAAACCAATTAATAACAAAATCAAAGAAACACATTGACAGTAATATACTATTAGTAAGGGACTTTAACACCCACCTTTTTTTTTAAAGATTTACTTATTTGAGAGAGAGAGAGTGAGAGAGAGCATGAAAGGGGAGAAGGCCAGAGGGAGAAGCAGACTCCCCATGGAGATGGAAGCCCGATGTGGGACTCAATCCTGGGACTCCAGGATCATGACCTGAGCCGAAGGCAGTCGTTTAACCAACTGAGCCACCCAGGCACCCTCTTTAACACCCCCCTTACTAAAATGGACAAATCAGCAAAGGAAAAGAACAAGAAGGAAATATAGGCTTTAAACAACACCCTGGACCAGTTGGACATCACAGATCTATTCAGAATATTCCATCCCCAAACAACCGAATACACATTCTTCTCTAGTGCACATGGAACATTCTCCAGAATAGACCATATTCTGAGTCACAAATCAGGTCTCAACAGGTACCAAAAGTTTGGGATCATTCCCTGCATATTTTCAGACCATAATGCTCTGAAACTAGAACTCAACCACAGGAGGAAAGTTGGAAAGAACTCAAATACATGGAGGCAAAAGAACACCCTACTCAAGAATGAATGGGTCAACCAGGAAATTAAAGAAGAATGAAAAAAATCATGGAAACAAATGAAAATGAAAACACAACTGTTGAAAATATTTGGGACACAGCAAAAGCAGTCCTAAGAGGAAAGTATATAGCAATACAAGCCTTTCTCAAGAAACAAGAAAGGTCTCAAGTACACAACCTAACTCTACACCTACAAAAGCTAGAGAAAGAACAGCAAAGAAAGCCTACACCCAACAGGAGAAGAGAAATCATAAAGATCAGAGCAGAAATCAATGAAATAGAAACCAAAAGAACAGTGGAACAAATCAACGAAACTAGGAGCTGGTTCTTTGAAAGAATTAATAAGATTGATAAACCCCTGGCCAGACTTATCCAAAAGAAAAGAGAAAGGACTCAAATTAATAAAATCATGAATGAAAGAGGAGAGATCACAACCAACACCAAAGAAATACAAACAATTCTAAGAACATATTATGAGCAACTCTACACCAGCAAATTTGACAATCTGGAAGAAATGGATGCATTCTTAGAGAAATATAAACTACCAAAACTGAACCAGGAAGAAACTGAAGACCTGAATAGACCCATCACCAGTAAGGAGATTGAAGCAGTCATCAAAAATCTCCCAACGAACAAGAGCCCAGGGCCAGACGGCTTCCCAGGGGAATTCTACCAAACATTTAAAGAAGAAATAATACCTATTCTCCTGAAACTGTTCCAAAATATAGAAATGGAAGGAAAACCTCCAAACTCCTTTTATGAGTCCAACATTACCTTGATCCCCAAACCAGGCAAAGACCCCATCAAAGAGGGGAATGACAGACCAATATCTTTGATGAACACGGATGCAAAAATCCTCAACAAAATACTAGCCAATAGGATCCAGCAGCACATAAAAAGGATTATTCACCACGACCAAGTGGGATTTATTCCTGGGATGCAAGGTTGGTTTAACATTCGCAAATCAATCAATGTGATACAAGACATTAATAAAAGAAAGAACAAGAACCATATGATCCTCTCAATAGATGCTGAAAAAGCATTTGACAAAGTACAGCACCCTTTCTTGATCAAAGCTCTTCACATTGTAGGCATAGAGGGCACATTCCTCAATATCATCAAAGCCATCCACAAAAAAACCCACACTGAATATCATTCTCAATGGAGAAAAACTGAGAGCTTTTCCCCTCAAGCCAGGAACACAGCAGGGCTGTCCACTATCACCACTGCTATTCTACATAGTACTAGAAGTCATAGCCTCAGCAATCAGANCCAAAAAAAAAAAAGAAATAAAAGACATCCAAATTGGCAATAAAGAAGTCAAACTCTCACTCTTTGCAGATGATATGATACTTTATGTGGAAAACTCAAAGGACTCCACTCCAAAACTGCTAGCAATCATACAGGAATTCAGTTAAGAGTCAGAATATAAAACCAATGCACAGAAATCAGTTTGTTGTTTCTATATACCAACAACAAAACATGAGAAAGAGAAATTAAAGAGTCAATCACATTTACAATTGCACCGAAAACCATAAGATACCTAGGAATAAACCTAACCAAAGAGGCAAAGAATCTGTATTCAGAAAACTATAAAGTACTCATGAAAGAAATTGAGGAAGACACAAAGAAGTGGAAAAACATTCCATGCTCATGGATGGGTAGAATAAATATTGTGAAAATGTCTATGCTACCTAGAGCAATCTACACATTTAATGCAATCCCCATCAAAATACCAGCAGTTTATTTCAAAGAAATGGAACAAATAATCTTAAAATTTATATGGAACCAGAAAAGACCCCCAATAGCCAAAGGAATGTTGAAAAAAAAAAAGAAAGTTGGCGGCATCACAATTCCAGATTTCAAGCTCTATTACAAAGCTGTCATCATCAAGACAGTATGGTACTGTCACAAAAACAGACACATAGATCAGTGGAACAGAATAGAGAACCCAAAAATGGACCCTCAACTCTATGGTCAACTAATCTTCGACNTCCCAGAAATAGACCCTCAACTCTATGGTCCACTATTCTTTGACAAAGCAGGAAAGAATGTCCAATGGGAAAAAGACAGTCTCTTCAACAAATAGTGTTGGGAAAACTGGTCAGCCACATGCAGAACAATGAAACTGGATCATTTCCTGACACCACACACAAAAATAGACTCAAAATGGATAAAAGACCTCAATGTGAGAAAGGAATCCATCAAAATCCTCGAGGAGAACACAGGCAGCAACCTCTTCGACCTCAACCGCAGCAACTTCTTCCTAGGAACCTCACCAAAGGCAAGGGAAGCAAGGGCAAAAATGAACTATTGGGACTTCATCAAGATTAAAAGCTTTTGCACAGCAAAGGAAACAGTGTCAACAATACCAAGACAACTGACAGAGTGGGAGAAGATATTTGCAAATGACATATCAGATAAAGGGCTTGTATCCAAAATCTATAAAGAGCTTCTCAAACTCAACACCCATAAAACAAATAACCCAGTCAAGAAATGGGCAGAAGACATGAACAGACATTTCTCCAAAGAAGACATCCAAATGGCCAACAGACACATGAGAAAGTGCTCAACATGTCAGCATCAGGGAAATACAAATCTTAGAACTACAGTGAGATACCACCTCACACCAGTCAGAATGGCTAAAATCAACAAGTTAGGAAATCACAGATGTTGGCGAGGTTGTGGAGAAAGGGAAACCCTCCTACACTGTTGGTGGGAATGCAATCTGGTTCAGCCACTCTGGAAAACAGTATGGAAGTACCTCAAAAAGTTGAAAGTAGGGTTACCCTATGACATAGCAATCGCACTACTGGGTATTTACCTTAAAGATACAATGGTAGTTATCCTCAGGGGCACATGCACCCGAATGTTTATAGCAGCAATGTCCACAATAGTCAAACTATGGAAAGAACCTAGATGTCCATCAACAGATGAATGGATAAAGAAGATGTGGTATATATATACAATGGAATATTATGCAGCTATCAAAAGAAACGAAATCTTGCCATTCGCAACGNTTTATCAATGACGTGGATGGAACTAGAGGGCATTATGCTGAGCGAATATATCAGTCAGAGAAAGACAGTTTTCATATGATCTCTCTGATATAAGGAACTTGAGGGACAGTGTGGGTGGTTGTGGGGGGTAGGGCGGGAAAAATAATGAAACAAGATGGGATGGGGAAGGAGATCAAGCATAAGAGACGCCTAATCTCACAAAAGAAACTGAGGGTTACTGGGGAGTGGGAAGGTAGGGGTAGGGTGCATGGGTTATGGACATTGGGGAGGGTGTGTGCTTTGGTGAATGCTGTGAAAGATGAAAGCCTGATGATTCACAGACCTGTATCCCTGGAGCAAAGAATAAAAAAATAAAGAAAAAAATGTTGAAGGTGTAGCCTATTTAGAGGAAAATGCATTTGTGGTCATGTACATCAGCTTATGGAATTTTCAAAAACAAATTTGAAATAGTTTTTAAATAAACTCAAACAACTTTGAAAATAAAAAAAGTTTCTTTAGGATTATTTGTTCCATTTCTTTGAAATAAATTGCTGTTATTTCAATGGGGATTGCATTAAATGTGTAGATTGCTTTAGGTAACATAGACATTTTAACAATATTCGTTCTTCCAATCCATGAGCATGGAAAGTTTTTCCACTTCTTTATGTCTTCCTCAATTTCTTTTGTATTTTATTTTTATTTTTATTTTATCTTTATTATTTGCCCCAGAGGTACAGGTCTGTGAATCATCAGGCTTACACCTTTCACAGCATTCACCAAAGCACAAACCCTCCCCAATGTCCATAACCCATCCACCCTATCCCTACCCTCCCACTCCCCAACAACCCTCAGTGTGTTTTGTGAGATTAGGAGTCTCTTATGGTTTGTCTCCTTCCCCAACACATCTTCTTTAATTATTTTTCCCGCCCTACCCCCACAACACCCCGCCCTGACCCTCATGTTCCTCATATCAGAGAGATCATATGATAATTGTCTTTTTCTGATTGACTTGTTTTGCTTAGCATAATACCCTCCAGTTCCATCCATGTCGTTGCGAATGGCAAGATTTCGTTTCTTTTGATAGCTGCATAGTATTCCATTGTATATATATACCACATCTTCTTTATCCATTCATCTGTTGATGGACATCTAGGTTCTTTCCATAGTTTGGCTATTGTGGACATTGGTGCTATAAACATTCCCGTGCTTATGACCCTAAAGATCACTACCGTTGAATCTTTATGGTAAATACCCAGTAGTGTGATTGCTGGGTCGTAGGGTATCTCCATTTTCAACTTTTTCAGGAACCTCCATACTGTTTTCCAGAGTGGCTGCACAACCTTGCATTCCCACCAACAGTGTAGGAGGGTTCCCCTTTTTCCACATCCTCGCCAACATCTTTCATTTCCTGACTTGTTGATTTTAGCCATTCTGACTGGTGTAAGGTGGTATCTCACTGTGGTTTTAATTTGTATTTCTCTGATGCCGAGTGATGTTGAGCACTTTCTCATGTGTCTGTTGGCCATTTGGATGTCTTCTTTGGAGAAATGTCTGTTCATGTCTTCTGCCCATTTCTTGACTGGGTTATTTGTTTTATGGGTGTTGAGTTTGAGAAGCTCTTTATAGATTTTGGATACTAGCCCTTTATCTGATATGTCATTTGCAAATATCTTCTCCCATTCTGTCAGTTGTCTTTTGGTTTTGTTGACTGTTTCCTTTGCTGTGCAAAAGCTTTTAATCTTGATGAAGTCCCAATAGTTCATTTTTGCCCTTGCTTCCCTTGNGCTGTGGTTGAGGTCGAAGAGGTTGCTGCCTGTGTTCTCCTCAAGGATTTGGATGGAATCCTTTCTCACATTGAGGTCTTTTATCCATTTTGAGTCTATTTTTGTGTGTGGTGTAAGGAAATGATCCAGTTTCATTTTTCTGCAAGTGGCTATCCAGTTTCCCAGCACCATTTGTTTAAGTGACTGTCTTTTCCCACTGGACATTCTTTCCTGCTTTGTCAAACATTAGTTGACCATAGAGTCACAGGTCCATTTCTGGGCTCTCTATTCTGTTCCATTGATATATGTATCTGTTTTTGGGCCAGTGCCATACTGTGTTGATGATGACAGCTTTGTAATAGAGCTTGAAGTCTGGAACTGTGATGCCACCAACTTTGCTTTTTTTTTTTTTTTTAACATTCCTTTGGCTTATCGGGGTCTTTTCTGGTTCCATATAAATTTTAAGATTATTTGTTCCATTTCTTTGAAATACATTACTGGTATTTTGATGGGGATTGCATTAAAAGTGTAGATCACTCTAGGTAGCACAGACATTTTCACAATATTTATTCTACCCATCCATGAGCATGGAATGTTTTTCCACTTCNCCCACTTCTTTATCTCTTCCTCTATTTCTTTCATGAGTACTTTACAGTTTTCTGAATACAGATTCTTTGCCTCTATGGTTAGGCTTATTCCTAGGTATCTTATGGTTTTGGGTGCAATTGTAAATGGGATTGACTCTTTAATTTCTCTTTCTTCTGTTTTGTTGTTGGTATATAGAAATGCAACTGATATCTGTGCATTGATTTTATATCCTGATATATTACTGAATTCCTGTATGAGGTCTAGCACTTTCGGAGTGGAACCCTTGGGTTTTTTTTTTAGGAATTTATTTATTTATTTGACAGAGAGAGAGAGAGGTCATAAGTAGGCAGAGAGAGGCAGAGAGACAGGGGGAAGCAGGGTCCTTTCCGAGCAGAGAGCCCGATATAGGCTTCCATCCCAGGATCCTGAGATCATGGCCTGAGCCGAAGGCAGAGGCTTTAACCCACTGACCCGCCCAGGCCCCCATCTTTGGTTTTTCCACATAAAGTATCATATCATCTGCAAAGACTGAGAGTTTGACTTTTTCCTTGCTGATTTGGATGCCTTTTATTTCTTTTTGTTGTCTGATTGGTGAGGCTAGGATTTCTAGTATTATGTTGAATAGCAGTGGTAATAGTGGACAGCCTTGCCATGTTCCTGACTTGAGGGGAAAAGCTCTCAGTTTTTCTCCATTGAGAATGATATTCCCTGTGGATTTTTCGTAGATGGCTTTGATGATATGGATGTTTGTACCATCTATGCCTACACTGTGAAGAGTTTTGATTAGGAAAGGGTGCTGTACTTTGTCAAATGCTTTTTCAGCATCTATTGAGAGGATCATATGGTTCTTGTTCTTTCTTTTATTAATGTCTTGTATCACATTGATTGATTTGCGAATGTTAAACCAACCTTGCATCCCAGGAATAAATCCCACTTGGTCGTATTGAATAATCCTTTTAATGTGCTGTTGGATCCTACTGGCTAGTATTTTGTTGAGGATTTTTGCATCCGTATTCATCAAAGATATTGGTCTGTAATTCTCCTTCTTGATGGGGTCTTTGCCTGGTTTGGGGATCAAGGTAATGCTGGCCTCATAAAAGGAGTTTGGAAGTTTTCCTTCCATTTCTATTTTTTGGAACAGTTTCAGGAGAATAGGTATTAATTCTTTATTTAAATGTTTTTAGAATCCCCCTGGGAAGCCATCTGGCCCTGGGTTCTTGTTCGTTGGGAGATTTTTGATGACTGCTTCAATCTCCTTACTGGTGATGGGTCTATTCAGGTCTTCAGTTTCTTCCTGGTTCAGTTTTGGTAGTTTATATTTCTCTAAGAATGCATCCATTTCTTCCAGATTGTCAAATTTGCTGGTGTAGAGTTGCTCATAATATGTTCTTAGAATTGTTTGTATTTCTTTGGTGTTGGTTGTGATCTCTCCTCTTTCATTCATGATTTTATTAATTTGAGTCCTTTCTCTTTTCTTTTGGATAAGTCTGGCCAGGGGTTTATCAATCTTATTAATTCTTTCAAAGAACCAGCTCCTAGTTTCATTGATTTGTTCCACTGTTCTTTTGGTTTCTATTTCATTGATTTCTGCTCTGATCTTTATGATTTCTCTTCTCCTGCTGGGTGTAGACTTTCTTTGCTGTTCTTTCTCCAGCTTCTTTAGGTGTAGAGTTAGTTTGTGTACTTGAGACCTTTCTTGTTTCTTGAGAAAGGCTTGTATTGCTATATACTTTCCTCTTAGGACTGCTTTTGCTGTGTCCCAAAGATTTTGAACAGTTGTGTTTTCATTTTCATTTGTTTCCATGAATTTTTTTAATTCTTCTTTAATTTCCTGGTTGACCCATTCATTCTTGAGTAGGGTGTTCTTCAGCCTCCATGTATTTGAGGTCTTTCCAACTTTCCTTTTGTGGTTGAGTTCTAGTTTCAGAGCATTATGGTCTGAAAATATGCAGGGAATGATCCCAATCTTTTGGTACCTGTTGAGACCTGATTTGTGACCCAGAATATGGTCTATTCTGGAGAATGTTCCATGTGCACTGGAGAAGAATGTGTATTCTGTTGTTTTGGGATGGAATGTTCTGAATATATCTGTGATGTCCAACTGGTCCAGGGTGTCATTTAAAGCCTTTATTTCCTTGTTGATCTTTTGCTTTGATGATCTGTCCATTTCAGTAAGGGGGGTGTTCAAGTCCCCTACTAATATTGTATTCTTGTCAATGTGTTTCTTTGATTTTGTTATTAATTGGTTTATATAATTGGCTGCTCCCATGTTAGGGGCATAGATATTTATGATTGTTAGATCTTCTTGTTGGACAGATCCTTTTAGTATGATATAGTGTCCTTCTTCATCTCTTATAATATTCTTTGGCTTAAAATCTAATTTATTGGATATAGGGATTGCCACTCCAGCTTTCTTTTGCTGTCCATTTACCTGGTAAATTGTTTTCCATCCCTCACTTTATTTTATTTTATTTTTTTTTAATTTTATTTTTATTCTTTGCCCAAGGGGTACAGGTCTGTGAATCATCAGGCTTACATCTTTCACAGCATTCACCAAAGCACAAACCCTCCCCAATGTCCATAACCCATCCACCCTATCCCTACCCTCCCACCCCCCAGTAACCCTCAGTTTGTTTTATGAGATTAGAAGTCTCTTATGGTTTGTCTCCTTCCCCATCCCATCTTGTTTCATTATTTTTCCCTCCCTACCCCCCACAACCCCCCACCCTGCCCCTCAAGTTCCTCATATCAGAGAGATCATATGATAATTGTCTTTCTCTGATTGACTTATTTCGCTCAGCATAATACCCTCCAGTTCCATCCATGTCGTTGCAAATGGCAAGATTTCGTTTCTTTTGATAGCTGCATAATATTCCATTGTATATATATACCACATCTTCTTTATCCATTCATCTGTTTATGGACATATAGGTTCTTTCCATAGTTTGGCTATTATGGACATTGCTGTTATAAACATTCGCCACCCCTCACTTTAAATCTGGAGGTGTCTTTGCATGTAAAATGCGTTTCTTGTAGAAAGCATATCGATGGGTCTTGTTTTTTTTATCCATTGTGATACCCTGTGTCTTTTAATTGGGGCATTTAGTCCATTGACTTTCAGGGTAACTATTGATAGATGTGAATTTAGAGCCATTGTATTGCCTGTAGGGTGACTGTTACTGTATATTGTGTTTCTTCCTTTCTGGTCTATGTTTCTTTGGGTTCTCTTTGCTTAGAAGACTGCTTTCAATATTTCCTGTAGGGCTGGCTTGGTGTTTGCAAATTCCTTTAGCTTTTGTTTGTCCTTGAAGATTTTTATCTCTCCTCCTCTTTTCAGTGACATCCTAGCTGGATATAGTATTCTTGGCTGCATATTTTTCTCGTTTTGTGCTCTGAATATATCATGCCAATTCTTTCTGACATGCCAGGTCTGTGTGGATAGGTCTACTGTCAGTCTAACATTTCTACCATTGTATTTTATAGACCTCTAGTCCAGAGCCGCTTTCAGGGTTTTCTCTTTGTCACTAAGACTGGTAAGTTTTACTATTAGATGACATGGTGTGGACCTTTTTTTATTGATTTTGAGTGGGGTTTTTTGTGCCTCCTGGATTTTGATGCTTGTTCCCTTCACCAAATCAGAAAAATTCTGTATTAAAATTTTCTCCATTATACCTTCTTCCCCCCTGTCTCTCTCTTCCTCTTCTGGGATCCCAATTATTCTAATATTGTTTCATCATATGGTATCACTTATCTCTCGAATTCTCCCTTCATCGTCCAGTAGTTGTTTGTCTCTCTTTTCCTCCTCTTCTTTTTTCTCTGACATTTTGTCTTCTAAATCAGTAATTCTGTCTTCTGCCTCATTTATCCTAGCAGTCAGGGCCTCCATTTTTAATTGCACCTCATTAATAGCTTTTTCGATTTCAGGTTGGTTAGATTTTAGTTCTTTTATTTCTCCGGAAATGATTTTTATTTCTCTAGAGGGGACTTCTCTATTATCTTCCACGGTTTTTTTTGAGCCCAGCCAGCACCTTAAGAATCATCATTCTGAAATCTAGTTCTGTCCTATTACTAATGTCCGCATTGATTAGGTCCTTAGCCATCATTACTGCCTCTTGTTCTTTTTTTGTGTTGATTTTTTCCGTCTTGTCATTTTATGCAGATAAGAATAGATGGATGAGAGAGCAAAATACTAAAGGGTACAAATGACCCCAGAGAAATATACACTAAACTACTCAGAAGAGACCGGGAACTGGGGAGAAAAGAAAGAGGAAAAAAAGACAAAAAAACCAAAAATCATACAAACAAAAGCAAAAAACAAAAATAAATAAAACAAATTCCTATATTTATATCTATATTATCTATTTCTGTTTCTGTATCTGTCTCTATGCCTGTCTCTGACTCTATCTCTATCTATATCTCTATCTCTTTCTCTATCTCTATCTCTATCTCTATCTCTATCTATTAAACTGGTGAATTGAGCAGACCCTGTATGTATACAAAAAATAAGTTTAAATACAATGAAGGGATAAAATATGATTATAACAATGAAAATTTAAAAAGATTAAAACGTTTTGATAAGATATAATAGTTAGAAACATTAAAATAGGAAAAAGGAAAAAATTTGAAAGAAAAAAGTAAGAAAAAATTCACAGAAAAAAAAAATTCAAAGAATTTAACTTTGAACGACTAAAGAATCATGGGGGAAAAGCCATTCATTCTTTGCATTGCTTTCCCCAAGCTCTGGAGTTCCAGAATTTTCAGCAATCTTGAACTTGACTTTGGCCGGATGTTTTCTACTGGTCTTCTGTGGGAGGGGCCTGTTGCTGTGATTCTCAAGTGTCTTTGCCCGAGGCAGAATCACACCGCCCTCATCAGGGGCCAAGCTAAGTAATCAGCTCGAGTTCGCTCTCCGGAACTTTTGTTCCCTGAACGCTGTCTGTAGGGCTTTGGAGGATGTGACTGAAAATGGTGGCTCCCAGTCTCCAACCTGGAGGAGCCAAGAGCTCAGGGCCTCAGTCCTCAGTGCTCCTCAAAGAAAAGCAGTCCCTCCTGTCTCCTGGTCTCTGGCCGCTCTCCCAGCTCACCTGCCCTGTGACCGAGCGTCTCTCTCTCTCTGGCGCGGCCCCATTTAGAATCTCTGAACCTGCCAGATTCCTGCAGCCGCTCCCACGCTGATCCTCCTGGAGGAGGAAGGAGGGGTCTCTACGGGTCTGCCACCCATGGGGTTCCTGCTCAAAACAGTGCCCTGACCGTGCTTTGGATCCCGGCCCAAGGTAACACTGAGCTGAGAGACACCTTCTCAGCTCGGCTCCATCTCTCCCGTCAGCTTCTCTATGATACCTGGGAGCTTGGTCGCACTTAGACACCCCTGGTCTTTTTGTGTCCCTATGGGTCCTGAGACCACACTGTCCCTGCAAGGACCTCACCCCCAGCTTGGCTTCTGGGGCGATGTCCCTCAGTGGAGCCGACTTCTAACAGTTCCGAGTTTGTGCTCTGCTGCTCACTCACTTGCCGGGAGCTGGCCCCTCCCCCCGGAGTCTATCTTCCTGTCACTTCAGATTCACTTTTCCGCATGGCCTACCTTCCAGAAAGTGGTTGATTTTCTGTTCGTAGAATCACTGCTCTTCTTCTCTTCGATCTCCTGTAGAATTTGTAGGTGTTCAGAATAGTTTGATAGCTATCTGGGTAAATTTCTGGGAACTGATGATAATCGGTCTCCACTCCTCTGCCAACTTGCCGCTTCCTCACTGCCTTTGTATCTTTAGGGTAAATGCCCAGTAGTGTGAATGCTGGGTCATAGGGTAGCTCTATTTTCAACTTTTTGAGGAACCTCCATACTGTTTTCCAGAGTGGCTGCACCAACTTGCATTCCCACCAACGGTGTAAGAGGGTTCCCCTTTCTCTGCATCCTCACCAACATCTGTCGTTTTCTGACCATTAAACTCTACTTAAAATTAAAGGCAATCAAGCAATACAAAATGACATTAAATGTTATTATTCAATAAACATGGATACTTACTATGTATTGGACACAATAACACTAAATCCCTCAAATTCAAAACCAAGTTTAAGGTCAAAATATCAGGCAGAAAAAAGAAAATATAACTCATATGATAAGGGCAGAATGCCTATCAAAGTTGTGATGCACATGCACCTGAATGTTTATAGAAGCAATGTCCACAATAGCCAAACTATGGAAAGAATCTAGATGTCCATCAACAGATGAATGGATAAAGAAGAGGTGGTATAGATATACAATGGAATACTATGCAGCCATCAAAAGAAATGAAATCGGGCACCTGGGTGGCTCAGTCGGTTAAGCAACTGCCTTCAGCTCAGGTCATGATCCTGCAGTTCCGGGATCGAGTCCCACATTGGGCTCCCAGCTCCATGGAGAGTCTGCTTCTCCCTCTGACCTTGTCCTCTCTCATGCTCTCTCTCTCTCTCTCTCTCTAAAAAAAAAAAAGAAATGAAATCTTGCCATTTGCAATGACGTGGATGGAACTAGAGGGTATTATGCTGAGCAAAATAAGTCAATCAGAGAAAGATAATTATCATATGATCTCTCTGATATGAGAAACTTGGGCAGGGTGGGGGGTCATGGGGGGTAGGGAGGGAAAAATAATGAAACAAGACGGGATTGGGTAGGAGACAAACCATAAGAGACTCTTAATCTCACAAAACAAACTGAGAGTTACTGGGGGGTGGGAGGGTAGGGATAGGGTGGATGGACATTGTGGAGGACTTGTGCTATGGTGAGTGCTATGAAAGGTGTAGGCCTGATGATTCACAGACTTGTACCCCTCAGGAAAATAATTTAAAAATTAAAAAAAAATAGACAAAGAAAAAAAAGAAGTGAGCATTGCTTCTACAGCTTACTTGTGCTTGTTTTGTGGATTTGTGGATAGTAATATCTTATATTATTTATTTATTTATTTATTTAATTTAGCGTTTCTATCTCTGACACGTGGCGGCCCAGTTTAGAATCTCCAAACCCAGCAGATACTTGCAGCTGCTCCCGTGTTACTCTTTCCAGAGAAGGAAGGAGGGGGTACCTTTGGCACCATGGGGTGCCCGCTCAAAGATTAGTGTCCCGACTGTGCCTTGGATCACATCCCAAAGTAACACCGAACTGAGAGACACCTTCTCTGCTTGGCTCCATCTCTCCAGTTGGCTTCTCTTCCCTGATATGGAGCAGATTTCTAAAAGTTACGATTTTGTGTTCCACTGTTCTCTCACGTGCCAGGTGCCAGCCCCTCCCCCAGGGTTCTATCTTCCCCTCGCTTCAGATTCACTTCTCTGCACGTCCTACCTTCTGGAAAGTGGTCAATTTTCTGTTCCTAGAATTGCTGCTCTTCTTCTCTTCTCTTCTCTTCTTCTTCTTCTTCTTCTTCTTCTCTTCTCTTCTTCTTCTCTTCGATCTCTTGTAGAATTTGTAGGAGCTCAGAATGGTTTGATAACTATCTGGGTGAATTTCTGGGACCTGATGATAATTGGTCTCCTGTTCCTCCACCATCTTGCTCCTCCTCCTCTTATTTTTATTTTTTATTATGTTATGTTAGTCACCATAGAGTACCTCATTAGTTTTTTATGTAGTGTTCCATGATGCATTGTTTATGTATAAGCCCCAGTGGTTGATGCAATACGTGCCCTCCTTAATACCCACCACCAGGTTCACCCATCCCCCAACGCCTCCCCCTCTAAAACCCTCAGTTTGTTTCTCATTGTCCATAGTCTCTCATTGTTCATCTCCCTCTCTGATTCCCATGCTTCATTTTTCCCATTCTTCTGGTAATGTCCTCCATGCTATTCCTTATGTTGCACAAACAAGTGAAACCATATGATAGTTGACTTTCCCTGCTTGATGCATTTCTATCAGCATAATATCCTCCAGTCCCATCTATATTGATGCAAAAGCTGGGTATTCATCCTTTCTGAGGGCTGAGTAATATTCCACTGAATATATGGACCATATCTTCTTAATCCATTCATCTGTTGAAGGGCATCACAGCTCTTTCCACAGTCTGGTGATTGTAGACATTGCTGCTATGAACATTGGGATGGATGTGCCACTTCTTTTCACTACATCCATATCATTGGGGTAAATACCCAGTAGTGCAATTGCTGAGTCATAGGGTAGCTCTATTGTTAATTTTTTGAGGAATCTTCACACTGATTTCCAAAGTGGCTGCACCAACTTGCGTTCCCACCAACAGTGTAAGAGGGTTCCCCTTTCTCCACAACTTCTCCAACATTTGTTGTTTCTTGCCTTGTTAATTTTGGCAATTCTAAGTGATGTAAGTTAGCATCTCAGTCTGGTTTTGATTTGAATTTACCTGATGAGTAATGATGAAAAACATTTTTTTATTGTCTGTTAGTCATTTATATGCCTTCTGTGGGTTTTTCATAGAGGGATTTATGAAGTTGAGGTATGTTCCCTCTATCCCTATACTCTGAAGAGTTTTAATCAGGAAAGTTTGCTGTATTTTGTCAAATGCTTTTTCTGCATCAATTGAGAGGACCACGTGGTCATTCTCTCTTCTCTTAGTAATTTGTTCTATCACATTGATTGACTTACGAAAGTTGAACCACCCTTGCACCCCAGGGATAAATCCCACCTGGTCATGGTGGATAATCCTTTTAATGTAGTGTTGGATCCTATTAGCTAGGATCTTGTTGAGACTCTTGGCATCCATATTAATCAGGAATATTGGTCTGAAATTCTCCTTTTTGATGGGTCTTTGCCTGGTGTTGGGATCAAGGTAATAACTGGCTTCACAGAAAGAGTCTGGAAGTTCTCCTTCTGTTTCTAATTTTTGAAAGAGCTTTGGGAGAGTAGGTATTATTTCTTCTTTGAATGGTTGGTAGAATTCCCCAGGGAATCCATCAGGTCCTAGACTCTTGTTTTTGGGGAGATTTTTGATTACTGCTTCAATTTCATTACTAGTTATTTGTCTACTCAGGATGTCAATTTCTTCCTGTTTCAGTCTTGGAAGTTCACAGGTTTCCAGGAATTTATCCATTTCTTCCAGGTTGCTTAACTTATTGGCATATAGTTGTTGATAATAATTTCTGATGATTGTTTCTATTTCCTTAGTGTTAGTCATAATTTTACTGATTTTGTTCCTCTCTCTTTTCTTTTCGATTAGTCTGGCCAGTGGTTTATCGATCTTATTAATCCTTTGAAAGAACCAACTTCTACTTTTGCTGATGTGTTCTACTGTATGTCTGGTTTCTAACTCATTGATCTGTGCTCTAATCTTTATTATTTCCCTTTGCGTGTGTGGAGTAGGCTTAACTTGTTGTGCATTCTCCAGTTCCTTAAGGCATAAAGAGAGTTTGTGTATTTGGGATTTTTCTATTTTTTGAGTGGGGCTTGGATGGTTATGTATTTCCCTCTTAGGACCACCTTTGCCATATCCCATAGGTTTTGGACTGATGTGTTTTCATTCTCATTGGTTTCCATGAGCTGTTTAAGTTCTTCTTTGATTTTCTGGTTGATCCAAACATTCTTGAGCAGAAAGGCTTTTAGCTTCCAAGTGTTTGAATTTCTTCTAAACTTTTTCTTGTGATTAAGTTCTGGCTTTAAAGCACTGTGGTCTGAGAATATGCAGGGAATAATCTGAATCTTTTGGTATCAGTCGAGACCTGATTTGTGACCCAGTATGTCGTCTATTCTGGAGAAAGTTCCATGTGTGCTTGAGAAGAATGAGTATACTGTTGTTTTAGGGTGGAATGTTCTGTATATATCTATGAGGTCCATCTGGTCCAATGTGTCATTCAAAGCTTTTGTTTCCTTGTTGATTTTCTGCTTAGATGATCTGTCTCTTGCTGAGAGTGGCATGTTAAGATCCCCTGCAATTAACAAATTCTTATCAATATGTCTCTTTATTTTGGTTAACAGTTGGCTTATGTCATTGGCTGCTCCCATGTTGGGGGCATAGATATCTACAATTGTTAGATATTCTTGTTGGATAGACCCTTTAAGAATGATGTAATGTCCTTCTATATCTCTGACTACAGTCTTTAGCTTAAAATCTAATTTAGGGTGCCTGGGTGGGTCAGTGGGTTAAAGCATCTGCTTTCGGCTCAGGTCATGATCTCAGCGTCCTGGGATCGAGGCCCGCATCGGGCTCTCTGCTCAGCGGGAAGCCTGCTTCCTCCTCTCCCTGTCTCTCTGCCTGCCTCTCTGCCTACTTGTAATCTCTCTCTCTCTGTGTCAAATAAATAAATAAAATCTTTTAAAAAAATCCAATTTATCTGATATGTGAATCATTACTCCAGCTTTCTTTTGAGACCCGTTGGCATGAAAGATGGTTCTCCATCCCTTCACTTTCAGTCTGGATGTATCTTTAGGTTCAAAATGAGTCTCTTGTAGACAGCATACGGATGATGGGTCCTGTCTTTCTATCCAATCTGCCACCCTGTGGTGTTTTATGGGAGCATTTGGGCTGTTTACATTGAGAGTGATTATCGAAAGATATGTATTATTGTCATCACGTTGCCTGTGAAGTCCTTGCTTCTATACATGGTCTCTGTAAATTTCTGTTCTGTATCACTTTGAGGGTCTTTCTTCTTTTATGTAACCCCCCTAAATATTTCTTGTAGGGCCGGTTTGGTGGTCACATAATCTTTTAGACTTTGCTGGTCTTGGAAGCTCATTATCTCTCCATCCATTCTAAATGACAGCCTTGCCAGATAAGGTATTCTTGGCTGCATATTATTCTCATTTAGTGTGCTGAATATGTCTTGCCAGCCCTTTCTGGCTTGCCAGGTTTATGTGGACAGGTCTGACGTTGTTCTGATGTTCCTCCCTCTGTACCTAAGGAATCTCCTCCCACTAGCTGCCCTTAAGATGTTTTCTCTGGTTTTAAGATTCACAAGTTTCACTATTACAACCCTGGGGGTTGGTCTGCCCTTGTTGATCTTGGGGGGTGTCCTCTCTGCCTCTAGGACATGAACACTTGTTTCATTCCTCAGATTAGGGAAATTCTCAACTTGGATTTGTTCAACTCTATCTTCCAGTCTTCTCTCTCTCCCCATCCCCTCAGGGATCCCAATAATTCTGACATTGGAATGTTTCATGGCCTCATTTATTTCTCTAGTTCTGTTTTCATGGATTCTAAGCTGTTTGTTCCAGGCCTCCTCCTGATCCTTCTTTTCTATCAGTTTGTCTTCTAGATCACTAATTCAATCTTCTGCCTCGTTTACCCTAGCTGTTAGAGTATCTAGATTAGGTTGGATCTCATTGATAGCATTTTTAAGTTCTGCCAGATCAGCTCTCACTTCTGCCCTTAGAGGATCTATGTTGCCACTAATGGTTTTCTCCAACCTAGCCATTGTCTGCATAACTGTTACTCTGAATTTTATTTCTGATATCTTGCTTATGTCCATATCCATTAGTACTGTGGCAGAGATCACAGTGTCTGAATTTTTCCTCTGTTGGGTTTTCTTCCTCCTAGTCATTCTGGTGAGAGGATTTAAAGGAATGTACAGTGTCCAAACTATTGACCACAATCCAAGCAAGATATACCTGTTTTTTTTTATTCTTTGCCCAAGAGGTACAGGTCTGTGAATCATCAGGCTAAGATGTACCTGTTTTGTAGGAACCTCAGTGTGTTTGGCCTCTTGTTCTTCCAGCAGGAGGGGCTTGCCCCACTATTACTCATGCAAACCTGTTTAGGAGAATTGTCTTGCCTTCTGTGGTGGGGGGATGGGCTCAGTGAAAACTGGTTTTGGTGGGCTTTTGTTCTCTAGCGGCTTTCCTTCGTGGGTTTCTGTGTCCCTTCCAAGAGTCAAAGCAGAAATGACTGTGTCCAAACTTTTGTCACAGAACAGAGAGATCGCAGTCTGTTCTCCAGAAAGCCCTCCAGATCACACTGACTCCGTTTTTGTCTGTGCTGCCAAAAACTGCAGCGACCTGGGATTTTTGCCCCATGGCAGCACTCCCAGCCCTCACTTCCAGGTCCAGACACGTCTCTGCCGTTTGTGCTTCTAAAACTGCCAGCTGCTCTCAGTTCACACATGGGCCACCACAGCTCTAGGTTTCAGTCTGGGGGTCTGTCCTAATGTCTTTTCCCCACAGCTACTGCTCTGCCAGTGTGTGCCTGGGCTCCAGTGCAGGACGCTTTTGTGCTCCTGTGTTATTTCAACTTCCTGGTGCCAGCACTTATGGCAGCTCCTTCTCCTTTCTGTTTATCATCAGATAGCTTCCCATGGAATTGTGGCTCCCTGCTTCATACCTTGAAACCAGTGGCCGGAGATATTCTGTTGGTATAGTTCCTGATATGTCTTCTTACATCTCAGGGTGACTTGGTGGATGTTCAGAGTGGTTGGCAGATATCCAGCTCAATTCATTCAGGGGATCAGTTGAAATAGGGTCCCCTACTCCTCCACCATCTTTCCAGACCCCCGTGTTCCTCCATTCTTATCTGAAGTTCAGTGAATATCTTTATGATCATTACTTCGAATTCTTCTTTTCCCAAAGGAATGTTATTTAATCATTTAAAGTATTTGTAAATACTTTCAAAAATGTGCTAATGTTCACAGTACAATGCTAAATTCTATGAAATTGTAGATATAATATGTTCTCAATTGTATATACATATAGGCAAAAAATTAGGAAGAAAATGTTCATCATAGTAACAGTAGTTATCTTTGGGGATGGAATTCAGGGAGATATTTTCCTTCGAATAATATTTTTTTGTACTTATGAAAATTTCTACAATGAACATATAGCAGAAGCTAAACAGACAAATTTTTTTCCAAAAAGTATAAAACAATAATTATTATATTAGAAGTATGTGTAGGATACTACTGGCACAGAAAGGGTGACTTTACAACTTTTCCATTTTACGGATGAACAAATTGATGCTCTGAGAAATTAAATAACTTTTCCTAGGCCACATTACTTTGAATTCTTTATCAGGTAAATTAATTACTTCTGTTTCATTAGTTCCCCTCCCCCTTGGATTTTATCTTGTTTCATTTGGAATGTATTCCTTTGTCTCATCATGTTGTTTGACTTTCTGTGTGTGTGGTTTTTTTCTTCTATGAATTAGGCAGAACAGTTATCTTTCTTGGTCTTGAAGGAGTGACCTTATGTATACACATACATACTCCCCTATGTAGGCTGTGTGTGGCTGGTGGCTTTGGCAGGCTGGCTGGAGTTAGAGTGGGTGTAGGTCCAGGGGTTCCCAGTCTATGCCATGTTAGAGTTGCCTTGGCTGGAGCAGGAGTGGGCATGGGTCAGGGAACTCTTGAAGTGCACAACACTGGGGCTCTTGGGGGGACAACTGGAGCTGGTGTTGGTCAGTGACCTGTGGTACACTGAGATGCCCCTAGAAAGCTGGATAGAGTACCTGGACAGTTATCCTTTTCACACTATCACAATGTAGGGGGAATGTAAAAAATGGTGCTCACAAGTACCTCCAACACTGGAGAGCATTCCAGCAATTTCCCATTCTTTTGCCAGACACTCTCAGATTAGTAAATATATGTCCTTCACTTATAATCTCATTGTCATTTAAACTACAGTTTGTTTATTTGCTTTTTTGGTGTGACTGAGGGCACACAAGTCCTCACATGAGCCCCACTGTGATATCCCCCCTTAATGCAGGTCACTGTGTTGTGGGTGGTGTTCCAGCCTTCACCATATTTCTGCCTTTCCTACCCTTCTTTATGTAATCTATCTGTTATTATTTTTTATTTTTTTATTCTTTGCTCGAAGGGTACAGGTGTGTGAATCATCAGGCTTACATCTTTCACAACATTCACAAAAGCATAAACCCTCCCAAGTGTCCATTACCAATCCACCCTATCCCTACCCTCCCACCCCCCAGTAACCCTCAGTTTATTTTGTGAGATTAGGAGTCTCTTATGGTTTGTCTCCTTCCCCATCCAATCTTGTTTCATTATTTTTCCCTCCATACCTCCCACGACCCCCCACCCTGACTCTCAAGTTCCTCATATCAGAGAAATCACATGATAATTGTCTTTCTCTGATTGACTTATTTTGCTCAGCATAATACCCTCCAGTTCTATCCATGTCGGTGCAAACAGCAAGATTTCGTTTCTTTTGATAGCTGCATTGTATTCCATTGTATATATATATATATACCACATCTTCTTTATCCATTCATCTGTTGATGGACATCTAGGTTCTTTCCATAGTTTGGCTATTGTGGACATTGCTGCTATAAACATTCGGGTGCACGTGCCCCTGAGGATCACTACCTTTGTATCTTTAGGGTAAATACCCACTAGTGCGATTTCTGGGTCGTACGGTAGCTCCATTTTCAACTTTTTGAGGAATTTCCATACTGTTTTCCAGAGCGAATGCACCAGCTTGCATTCCCACCAACAGTGTAGGAGGGTTCCCCTTTCTCCACAACCTCGCCAACATCTGTCATTTCCTGTCTTGATTTTAGCCATTCTGACTGGTGGGGGTGGTATCTCACTGTGGTTTTGATTTGTATTTCTCTGATGCCGAGTGATGTTGAGCACTTTCTCATATGTCTGTTGGCCATTTGGATGTCTTCTTTGGAGAAATGTCTGTTCATGTCTTCTGCCCATTTCTTGACTGGGTTATTTGTTTTATGGGTGTTGAGTTTGAGAAGCTCTTTATAGATTTTGGATACTAGCCCTTTATCTGATATGTCATTTGCAAATATCTTCTCCCATTCTGTCAGTTGTCTTTTGGTTTTGTTGACTGTTTCCTTTGCTGTGCAAAAGCTTTTAATCTTGCTGAAGTCCCAACAGTTCATTTTTGCCCTTGCTTCCTTTGACTTTGGTGATGTTCCTAGGAAGAAGTAGCTGCGGTTGAGGTCGAAGAGGTTGCTGCCTGTGGTCTCCTCAAGGACTTGGATGGATTCCTTTCTCACGTTGAGGTCTTTTATCCATTTTGAGTCTATTTTAGTGTGTGGTGTAAGGAAATGTTCCAATTTCATTTTTCTGCATGTGGCTAACCAGTTTTCCCAACACCATTTGTTGAAGAGACTGTCTTTTTCTCACTGCACATTCTTTCCTGCTTTGTCGAACATTAGTTGGCCATAGAGTTGAGGGTGCATTTTTGGGTTCTCTATTCTGTTCCACTGATCTATGTGTCTATTTTTGTGCCAGTACCATACTGTCTTGATGATGACAGCTTTGTAATAGAGCTTGAAATCNAGATGATGACACCTTTGTAATAGAGCTTGAAATCTGGAATTGTGATGCCGCCAACTTTCCTTTTTTTTTCAACCATTCCTTTGGCTATTCGGGGTCTTTTCTGGTTCCATATAAATTTTAGGATTATTTGTTCCATTTCTTTGAAATAAATTGCGGGTATTTTGATGGGGATTGGATTAAATGTGTGGATTGCTCTAAGTAGCATAGACATTTTCACAATATTTATTCTACCCATCCATGAGCATGGAATGTTTTTCCACTTCTTTGTGTCTTCCTCAATTTCTTTCATGAGTACTTTATAGTTTTCTGAATACAGATTCTTTGCCTCTTTGGTTAGGTTTATTCCTAGGTATCTTATGGTTTTGGGTGCAATTGTAAATGGGATTGACTCTTTAATTTCTCTTTCTTCTGTTTTGTTGTTGGTATATAGAAATGCAACTGATTTCTGTGCATTGATTTTATATCCTGACACTTGACTGAATTCCTGTATGAGTGCTAGCAGTTTTGGAGTGGAGTCCTTTGGGTTTTCCACATAAAGTATCATATCATCTGCAAAGAGTGAGAGTTTGACCTCTTCCTTGCCGATTTGGATGCCTTTTATTTCTTTTTGTTGTCTGATACCTGAGGCTAGGAATTCTAGTACTATGTGGAATAGCAGTGGTGATAGTGGACAGGCCTGCTGTGTTCCTGACTTGAGGGGAAAAGTGCTCAGTTTTTCTCCATTGAGAATGATATTCGCTGTGCATTTTTCGTAGGTGGCTTAGATGATATGGAGGTATGTACCCTCTATGCCTACACTGTGAATAGTTTTGATTAAGAAAGGGTGCTGTACTGTGTCAAATGCTTTTTCAGCATCTATTGAGAGGATCATATGGTTCTTGTTCTTTCTTTTATTAATGTCTTGTATCACATTGATTGATTTGCGAATGTTAAACCAACCTTGCATCCCAGGAATAAATCCCACTTGGTCGTGGTGAATAATCCTTTTTATGTGCTGCTGGATCCTATTGGCTAGTATTTTGTTGAGGATTTTTGCATCCGTATTCATCAAAGATATTGGTCTGTAATTCTCCTTCTTGATGGGGTCTTTGCCTGGTTTGGGGATCAAGGTAATGCTGGCCTCATAAAAGGAGTTTGGAAGTTTTCCTTCCAATTCTATTTTTTGGAACAGTTTCAGGAGAATAGGTATTAATTCTTCTTTAAATGTTTGGTAGAATTCCCCTGGGAAGCCGTCTGGCCCTGGCCTCTTGTTTGTTAGGAGATTTTTGATGACTGCTTCAATCTCCTTCCTGGTGATGGGTCTATTCAGGTCTTCAATTTCTTCCTGGTTCAGTTTTGGTAGTTTATATTTCTCTAACAATGCATCCATTTTTTCCAGATTCTCAAATTTGCTGGTGTGGAATTGCTCATAATACGTTCTTAGAATTGTTTGTATTTCTTTGGTGTTGGTTGTGATCTCTCCTCTTTCATTCATGATTTTATTAATTTGAGTCCTTTCTCTTTTCTTTTGGATAAGTCTGGCCAGGGGTTTATCAATCTTATTAATTCTTTCAAAGAACCAGCTCCTAGTTTCATTGATTTGTTCCACTGTTCTTTTGGTTTCTATTTCATTGATTTCTGCTCTGATCTTTATGATTTCTCTTCTCCTGTTGGGTGTAGGCTTTCTTTGCTGTTCTTTCTCTAGCTTTTGTAGGTGTAGAGTTAGGTTGTGTACTTGAGACCTTTCTTGTTTCTTGAGAAAGGCTTGTATTGCTATATACTTTCCTCTTAGGACTGCTTTTGCTGTGTCCCAAAGATTTTGAACAGTTGTGTTTTCATTTTCATTTGTTTCCATGAATTTTTTTAATTCTTCTTTAATTTCCTGGTTGACCCATTCATTCTTGAGTAGGGTGTTCTTTAGCCTCCATGTATTTGAGTTCTTTCCAACTTTCCTCTTGTGGTTGAGTTCTAGTTTCAGAGCATTATGGTCTGAAAATATGCAGGGAATGATCCCAATCTTTTGGTACCTGTTGAGACCTGATTTGTGACCCAGAATATGGTCTATTCTGGAGAATGTTCCATGTGCACTGGAGAAGAATGTGTATTCTGTTGTTTTGGGATGGAATGTTCTGAATATATCTGTGATGTCCAACTGGTCCAGGGTGTCATTTAAAGCCTTTATTTCCTTGTTGATCTTTTGCTTTGATGATCTGTCCATTTCAGTAAGGGGGGTGTTCAAGTCCCCTACTAAAAGTGTATTATTGTCAATGTGTTTCTTTGATTTTGTTATTAATTGGTTTATATAATTGGCTGCTCCCATGTTAGGGGCATAGATATTTATGATTGTTAGATCTTCTTGTTGGACAGATCCTTTTAGTATGATATAGTGTCCTTCCTCATCTCTTATGATATTCTTTGCCTTAAAGTCTAGTTTATCTGATATAAGGATTGCCACTCCAGCTTTCTTTTGCTGTCCATTGGCATGGTAAATTGTTTTCCATCCCCTCACTTTAAATCTGGAGGTGTCTTTGCGTGTAAGATGAGTTTCTTGTAGACAGCATATCGATGGGTCTTGTTTTNCGGTCTTGTTTTTTTTATCCATTCTGATACCCTGTGTCTTTTATTTGGGGCTTTTAGTCCATTTACATTCAGAGTAACTATTGAGAGAAATGGATTTAGAGCCATTGTATTGCCTGTAAGGTGACTGTTACTGTATATGGTGTTTCTTCCTTTCTGGTCTATGTTTCTTTTAGGTTCTCTTTGCTTAGAGGACCCCTTTCAATATTTCCTGTAGGGCTGGCTTGGTGTTTGCAAATTCCTTTAGTTTTTGTTTGTCCTTGAAGATTTTTATCTCTCATTCTATTTTCAATAACAGCATAGTTGGATATAGTATTCTTGGATGCATATTATTCTCTTTTAGTGCTCTGAATATATCATGCCAGCTTTCTGGCCTACTAGGTCTCTGTGGATAGGTATGCTGTCATTCTAATATTTCTACCATTGTATATTATAGACCTCTTGTCCCTAGCTGCTTTCAGGATTTTCTCTTTGTCACTAAGAGTTGTAAGTTTTACTATTAGATGACGGGGTGTGGACCTATTTTTATTAATTTTGGGGGGGCTTCTCTGTGCCTCCTGGATTTTGATGCTTGTTCCCTTTGCCAGATTAGGGAAATTCTGTATTAAGATCTGCTCCANTTAAAATCTACTCCAATACATCTTTTGGCCCTCTCTCTCTCTCTCTCTCTTCCTCTTCTGGGAACCCAATTATTCTAATTTTTTTCGTCTTATGGTATCACTTATCTCTCGAATTCTCTCCTCATGCTCCAGTAGCTGTTTGACTCTTTTCATCCTCTTCTTTTTTTTCTGACATTTTGTCTTCTAAATCACTAATTCTGTCTTCTCCTTCATTTATCTTGGCAGAAAGAGCCTCCATTTTCAATTGCACCTCATTAATACCTTTTTTGATTTCAGCTTGGTTAGATTTTAGTTCTTTTATTTCTCCAGAAAGGTTTTTTATTTCTTTATCGAGGGCTTCTCTATTATCTTCCATGTTTTTTTTTGAGCCCAGTCAGCACCTTAATAATTGTCATTCTGAACTCTAGTTCTGTCATATTACTAATGTCCACATTGACTAGGTCCCTAGCCATCATTACTGGCTCTTGTTCTTTTTTTGTGCTGATTTTTTCCACCTTGTCATTTTATGCAGATAAGAATAGATGAATGAGAGAACCAAATACTAATGGGTAGCAATGACCCCAGAGAAATATACACTAACCTACTCAGAAGAGACCTGGAACTGGGGAGAAAAGAATGAAGGAAAAAGCAACAACAACAACAAAAAAAACCAAAAAAACAAAATCATACAAAAACCAAACCAAAGAAAAATGAATAAAACAAAATCCTGTATCTATATTATCTATTTCTGTTTTTATATCTATGTCTGTCTCTGACTCTATCTCTATCTCTATCTCTATCTATCTATAGCTATTAGACTGGTGAATTGAACAGACCCTATAAGTATACAAAAAATAAGTTTAAAAACAATGAAGGGTTAAAATATGATTATAGCAATGAAAATTTTAAAAATATTAAAAAGTGTTGATAATATATAAGAGTTAGGAACGTTAAAATAGGAAAAGGGAAAAAATTTAAAAGGAAAAAGGAAGAACAAAATTCAAAGAAAAAAAATTCAATGAATTTAACTTTGGACGACTGAAAAATTACGGGGAAAAAGCCATGAATTCTCTGCATTGCTTTCCCCTTGCTCTGGAGTTCCACAATTCTTAGGAATCTTGAACTTGACTTTGACTGGATGGGTTTTTTTTCCTGGTCTTCTGGGGGAGGGGCCTGTTGCTGTGATTCTCAAGTGTCTCTGCCCGAGGCAGATTCCCACCGCCCTCGCCAGGGGCCAGGCTAAGTAATCAGCTCTGGTTCGCTCTCAGGAGCTTTTGGTCCCTGAACACTTTCCGTACCTCATTGGAGGATGGGACTGAAAATGGCAGCTCCCAGTCTCCAACCCGGAGGAGCCGAGAACTTGCTGCCTCAGTCCTCTTTGTGCCTTAGAGAAAAGCAGTCCCTCCCATCTCCTGGTCTCCGGCCGCTCTCCAAGTTCACCTGCCCTGTGACCTAGTGTCTCTGTCTCTGGCGCTTCCCCGTTTAGAATCTCCAAACCCGGCATATTCCTGCAGCCACTCCTGTGCTGCTCCTCCCAGAGGAGGGAGGAGGTGGTCTCTCTGGGTCTGCTGCCTGTGGGGTCCCCGCTCACAGAGCAGTGGCCTGGCTGTGCTTCAGATCACAGCCCAAGGTATCACCGAGATGAGAGACACCTCAGCTCAGCTCTGTCTCTTCCGCTGGCTTCTCTCTGATACCTGGGAGCTCGGTCGTGCTCAGACACCCCTGGTCTTTTTGTGTCCCCGTGGGTCCTGAGACCACACTGTCCCTGCGGGGGCTTCACCCCCCGCTTGATCTCTGGGGCAACGTCCCTCAGTGGAGCCGACTTCTAACAGTTCCGAGTCTGTGCTCCGCTGCTTGCTCCCTTGCCGGGAGCCGGCCCCTCCCTCCGGGGTCTATCTTTCCATCGCCTCAGATTCACTTCTCTGCACGTCCTACCTTCCAGAAAGTGGTCAATTTTCTGTTCCTAGAATTGCTGCCCTTCTTCTTTTCGATCTCAGGTAGAATTTGTAGGTGTTCAGACTAGTTTGATAGCTATCTGGGTGAATTCCTGGGACTTGATGATAATTGGTCTCCTACTCCTCCGCCATCTTGCCGCTCGTCTCTATCTGTTATTTATTGTGTAGTAGTTGTTCAATCATCTCTCAGTTTTATTTAGTAAGAATTGGTCTATATGTGGGTATAGATTTAGTGCATTCATGGGAGGAGGGGAATTCAGGGTCTTCCTTCATCACCATGTTAGACTGTCTCCTAGGCATCTTATTTTTAACGTGCACTACTAGTAATAGTGATGAGTAGTGAGAGTTGGTGTCTGTATAGCCTCAGAAGCTCTGAATTGTGAAGGAAACTTGCTTTCACTGTCTTATCTGTCAAATATGTGGTGAATGACCAGGCTTCTGAATGCATTGGCTAAATGGTTTGGTGTCATGAAGACTTAGCCAACAACCTATAAAATCTACTTTCACATATGATATAACTGTGCATTTCTTTCTGTGGTGAGTGTTTTCATTTCCAGAAAATCAAGACAGACAACAACATTTCTATTTAAACTCATGGAATCCCTTCTGCTCATGAGTTTGACTTTCGGAATTTTTTGTTTAATTTTCAGTGATAAGGTTGGGGCTAAAACCACAGTTTTCTTTAAAATCTAGCTTTCAACTTTGTAAGTTCATTAAGATTCATAATGACTTGTTTTTCCAAGGATCAATAATGATTTGATGCTTACACTTCATAAAAAGCCCATATCAGAGAGGAAAACATATGCTGCTCTGCTTTCTGGTATTCCATTTAGAAGGTATTTTATGAAAGTGTCAGGGAGATGAGTAAAATGTCCTTATCCGTATTCAAATTTACCAGGAAATCCATTGGCAAAATGGTTTCCAGTAATGTAATTTAATATACTGTAAGCAAAGTCCCTTTTCCCATTTGTTTTTTTAAGTGAGAGAAATATCACCCAAAGACTGCATTTATGTGATTGTCGAAAGCTTCCATATATCTTCAGAAAGACCAAGGGCTACTGAGGGATTTTTCCCTTGGTCCAGGGAATGCATTTGACTTTTAGTTGTTTCATAAAGGTCAGAAAGATGTCCAGATGGGTTGAAAGAATCCCATTTCAGGTTTTCTTAATTCCAGGATGAGAAGCAGAGAAGTGGCCAATACTAGCAAAGGAGATGCTTCTGGTGACAACTGGAGAGTTGGTTCTTTAGTAGAAGAGAAGACTCTGGAATCAGAGGGTCTGGGCTTGGATCCTGGTACAACAAATACTGAGTATGTGCCCTAGGGAAAACTATCTAACTTGCTGTGTATCCACTTCCTTATCTGTAAAATGTGCATAATGATAATATAGTACCAATTTCTGTAGGACTGTTGTGTACCTTCTATGCAAATGTACATCAAGCTGTGTATCCAGTAACAGTCAGCTGTCATTTTTCTTATTATGTCTGGGGCTGTAGGCCCTCTTGCCACTTCCCAGTGAACATCACAAGTGTTCAACTAAGGTAATTTTACAATATACAAGTAAGTTGTGATGTATTCAGTTTCTGTCTACACATGTGTGGTTTTTATAAGAAGACAGAAAAAGCAGGTTTACTCAGTGTAGAAATAATTTTTTTTAAAAGCTCTGGAGTGGGAAAGTTGGAGTGGGCATTTCATGGCATGTCTGAGATGATGTATGGATTTGGATAGATGGATTTGGATAGATGGATTAGAGTGGGAACTTGATGGACAAAAGCCTCTCTTGCCAAACAACTTATCTCACCAGCTATCCTAGTATTCCACCATTAAGATGAGCAGATTAGCTGAGAACATTGCAGGGGCAGGAAGAAGACAACCTGATGAGCCTAGCACCACCTAGCAGAGTCCTAGAATGTGTTGGTGGATGTGTTTTGTGGGGAAGGAGCACAGAGCCACAGGTGTTGCTGAGCTCAAAGAATCCAGTGAACTGTTTAGGGCAGTGAGGGCCATGCTATGACATGGTCACCACTCTTGCTCCACAGCCCACATACTTGGCTTGTGTCAGGTACCCAGTAACCATCTTGCTGCAAGGTAAGAATCCTCCACTCATCCTTTCAGGACTCCTCAGGTCTCGAGAACTCCTTTTCATCTACTCCTGACATTTCTTTATCCTAAATATCCTTTATGTCTCAGTTTAGCCAAATCTTTGCCAGCCTTATAAAACAATTAGCACCTGAATACCTTGAACCTGGATATGTATTGCATTGGCCTCCATTCTTGCTCTCTGGTACAGCCAGGCTTCACTTTTTCCACCTCCTGCTCAACACTGTAAGCACTAAAATTTCATCCCTTGAGAAAATATGATTTCCTTTAGTGCATCTTCTCTGTTGCCACCAAGAGTCAAGCATTTCCCTGTAATTCTATTTATTTATTTGTTTGTTTGTTTGTTTGTTTGATGGAGGAGGGGCAGAGGAAAGGGAGAGAGAGAACCTTTTTTTTTTAAGATTTTATTTATTTATCTGACAGGGAGAGAGAGAGCATGAACACAAGCAGGCAGAGTGGCAGGCAGTGGGAGAGGGAGGAGCAAGCTCGCTCCTGAGCAGAGAGCTTGATGCAGGGCTCAATCTCAGGACCCTGAAATCATGACCTGAGTCATAGACAGATGCTTAACCAACTAACCCACCCAGGTGCCCCAGGAGAGAGAACCTTAAGCAGGTTTTGCAGCCACTGTAGGCCCAATGTGGGGCTTGATCTCAGGATCCTGAGATCATGACCTGAGCTGAAATCAACAAGAGTTGGATGCTTAACTGACTAAGCCACCCAGGCACCCCAAGCATCTCTCTGTACTTCTATAGTCCTCTGCATTCCCCGACCACATTGCTTCCTACCCAGTATATTTTTCTATTAGGTAAGAGGAATAGATTCAGAGATGTTGCAAAAATAGTACAGAGGCATATTCATCACTCAGCTTCCCCCAATGGTAATATTTTATATAACTATAGAACATTCACAAAACTGGGACATTGACAACTGTAGTTGTTAGTCAGATTTCACCAGTTCTTCCATACACTCATTTGTGTGTGTTTTTATGTATAGTTCTATGACATTTTATCATATGTATAATGATAAAGATTTTCTCCTTAACCACGTTCTAGTCAGGCTTCTCTAAGTTCTTCTCAACTAGGCCCCTTCTTTGGACAGACATGTCCTCAAGAGCCCAGTTTTAACAAGAATCTTGCTAAATTAGTTTGGCCAGAATCTCCCACCCTCCATATCTGATTACCCTTGATATCTGACCAAATTCCTTATCTCCACCATCCCTCCAGATGTCTGATCATCCTGGCCTGACTTCAGCAAGAATATTCCCTTACTCATAATACTTCCTCTTAGGAATTTTCTATCCACTAAATCTTCCCACTCCCTGATCATGCTCCTCGGCTATAAACTACTCGTTTTCTTGTTATATTTGGAGTTGAATCCAAACTCTCTCCCCTACAGCAAAATGCTATTTTAGTAGTCTCTGTATGTATCACAATAGTCCCCCTGAGTAAAATCTGCCTTACCATTTAAACAAGTATCAAGAACAAATGGTTTTTTCTATAATAATAGAGATTATTACAAGCCACCACAATCAAGATAAAGAACTCTCTCTTGCCACCAGGAACTCTCACCACACTTAATTTCCTGTTTACCAGTCTGATTCCTCCTGCAGATTATTAGCTGACTCAGGGGAGGGTTTTGTTCACCTGGAAATTTCTTATGAAACAGAATAAGTACTTAGAAAATACAAGTTGAGGAGGAAGCAGCAAGATGGCAGAGGGGTAGGAGACCGATTATCATCAGGTCCCAGAAATTCACCCAGATAGCTATCAAACTATTCTGAACACCTACAAATTCCACAGGAGATTGAAGAGAAGAGCAGCAATTCTAGCAACAGAAAATCGAGCACTTTCTGGAGGGTAGGACGTGCAGAGAAGTGAATCTGAAGTGACGGGAGGATAGACCCTGGTGGGAGGGGCCAGCTCCTGGCAAATGAGAGAGCCACGGAACACAAAATCAGAACTTTTAGAAGTCAGTTCCACTGAGGGACATGACCCCAGAGGCCAAGTGGGGGTAGAAATCATCTCAGGGATAGTGTGGTCTCAGGACCCACAGGGGCACAAAAAGACCAGGGGTGTCTGAGCGAGACGGAGCTCCCAGGTATCAGAGAGAAGTCAATGGGAGAGATAGAGCTGAGCTGAGAAGGTGTCTCTCAGCTCGGTGTTACCTTGGGCCATGATCCGAAGCACAGTCGGGCCACTGCTCTGTGAGCGGAGACCCCACAGGAGGCAGACGTGTAGAGACACCCTTCTTCGTCCTCCAGGAGCAGCAGAGTGGGAGCAGCTACAGGTATCTGCCGGGTTCAGAGATTCTAACCAGGACCGAGCGCCAGAGTTAGAGGCACTCAGTCTCAGGCCAGGAGAGCTTGGAGAGCGGCCAGAGACCAATCAGACGGGAGGGATGGACTGCTTTTCTCTGGGGGAGCACTGAGGAGTGAGGCCCTGAGCTCTCGGCTACTCTGGGTCAGAGACTGGGAGGCCGCCATTTTATATATGAAAGTGTTCAGGGTACAAAAGCTCCCGAGAGTGAACATGAGTTGATTACTTAGCCTGGCCCCTGGTGAGGGCAGTGCGATTCCCCCTTGGGCAAAGACACTTGAGAATCACAGCAACAGGCCCTTCCCCCAGAAGACAAGAAAAAACATCCAGCCAAAGCCAAGTTCAAGATTCCTGAGAGTTGTGGAACTCCGGAACTAAGGGAAAGCAATGAAGAGAATTAACGGCTTTTTCCCCACGATTCTTTATTCGTTCAAAGTTAAATTCTTTGAATTTTATTTTTTCTTAGTATTTTCTATTAAAATTTTCCTTTTTCCTATTTTAACTATTATAACTATTATATCTTATCAACATTTTTAATGTTTTTAAATTTTCATTGTTATAGTCATATTTTATCCCTTCATTGTATTTAATCTTATTTTTTGTATACATATAGGGTCTGCTCAATTCACTAATCTAATAGATATATAGAGAGAGTTAGACATAGATATAGAGATAGAGTCAGAGACAGATATAGATATAGAAACAGAAATAAATAATATAGATATAGATATAGGATTTTGTTTTATTTATTTATTTTGTTTGCTTGATTTTGTTTTTTTGATTGCTTGGTTGATTTTTTCTCCCCTTAGTCTTGTCTCCACAATTATATGTCTCTTCTGGATAGCTTAGTGTATATTTCTCTGGGGTCATTGCTACCCTTTAGTATTTTGTTCTCTCATCCATTTATTCTTATCTGCATAAAATGACAAGGCATAAAAAATCAACACAAAAAAAGAACAAGAGCCAGTAATGATGGCTAGGGACCTAATCAATGCAGACATTAGTAATATGACAGAACTAGAGTTCAGAATGATGATTCTTAAGGTGCTGGCTGGGCTCGAAAAAACCATGGAAGATAATAGAGAAGCCCTATCAGGAGAAATAAAACCCCTTTATGGAGAAATAAAAGAACTAAAATCTAACCAATCTGAAATCAAAAAAGCTATGAATGAGGTGCAATTGAAAATGGAGGCTTTTACTGCTAGGATAAATGAGGCAGAAGACAGAATTAGTGATTTAGAAGAGAAAACGTCAGAAAATAAAGAAGCAGAGGAAAAGAGAGACAAACAACTACTGGACCATGAGGGAAGAATTCGAGAGATAAGTGATACCATAAGACCAGACAATATTAGAAAAATTGGGAGCCCAGAAGAGGAAGGGGGGGCAGAAGGTATATTGCAGCAAATTATAGTACAGAATTTCACTAATTTGGAGAAGGGGACAAGCATCAAAATCCAGGAGGCAGAGAACACCCCCTCAAAATCAATAAAAATAGGTCCACCCCCCGTCATATAATAGTAAAACTTACAAGACTTAGTGACAAAGAGAAAATCCTGAAAGCAGCTCAGGACAAGAGGTCTATAACATACAATGGTAGAAGTATTAGACTGACAGCAGACCTATCCACAGAGACCTGGCAGGCCAGAAAGAACTGGCATGATATATTCAGAGCACTAAACGAGAAAAATATGCAGCCAAGAATACTATATCCAGCTAGGCTGTCATTGAAAATAGAATGAGAGATAAAAATCTTCAAGGACAAACAAAAACTAAAGGAATTTGCAAACGGCCAAGCCAGCCCTACAGGAAATATTGAAAGGGGTCCTCTAAGCAAAGAGAATCTAAAAGAAACAGACCAGAAAGGAAGAGACACAATATACAGTAACAGTCACCTTACAGGCAATACAATGGCTTTAAATTCATTTCTCTCAATAGTTACCCTGAAAGTCAATGGACTAAATGCCCCCAAAAATGACACAGGGTATCAAAATGGATAAAATAAAAAAACAAGATCCATCGATATGCTGTCTACAAGAAACTCAATTTAAACCCAAAGACACCTCCAGATTTTTTTTTAAGATTTTATTTATTTATTTCACAGCGGGAGAGAGATCACAAGGAGGCAGAGAGGCAGGCAGAGAGAGAGGGGGAAGAAGGCTCCCTGCTGAGCAGAGAGCCCGATGTGGGCCTCGATCCCAGGACGCTGAGATCATGACCTGAGCCGAAAGCAGAGGCTTTAACCCACTAAGCCACCCAGGCGCCCGACACCTCCAGATTTAAAGTGAGGGGGTGGAAAACAATTTACCATGCCAATGGACAGCAAAAGAAAGCTGGAGTAGCAATCCTTATATCCAATAAATTAGATTTTAAGTTAAAGAATATCATAAGAGATGAAGAAGGAAAATATATCATACTTGAAGGATCAGTCCAAAAAGAAGATCTAACAGTTGTAAACATCTATGCCCCTAACAAGGGATCAGCCAATTATATTATAAACCAATTAATAACAAAATCAAAGAAATGCATTGACAATAATACACTGTTAGTAGGGGACTCTAACACCCTCCTTACTGAAATGGACAGATCAGCAAAGCAAAAGATCAACAAGAAAATAAAGGCTTTAAATGATATCCTGGACCAGTTGGACATCACAGATCTATTCAGAACATTCCATCCCCAAACAACAGAATACACATTCTTCTCTAGTGCACATGGAACATTCTCCAGAATAGACCATATTCTGGGTCACAAATCAGGTCTCAACAGGTACCAAAAGATTGGGATCATTCCCTGCATATTTTCAGACCATAATGCTCTGAAACTAGAACTCAACCACAAGAGGAAAGTTGGAAAGAACTCNTTCAGATACATGGAGGCTAAAGAAAATCCTACTTAAGAATGAATGGGTCAACCGGGAAATTAAAGAAGAATTAAAAAAATTCCTGGAAACAAATGAAAATGAAAACACAACTGTTCAAAATCTTTGGGACACAGCAAAATCAGTCCTGAGAGGAAAGTATATAGCAATACAAGNTCGAGGCTTTCTCAAGAAACAAGAAAGGTCTCAAGACCACAACCTAACCCTACACCTAAAGGAGCTGGAGAAAGAACAGGAAAGAAAGCCCACACCCAGTAGGAGTACAGAAATAATAAAGATCAGAGGAGAAATCAAAGAAATAGAACCAAAAGAATAGTGGGGCAAATCAATGAAATAAGAGCTATTCTTTGAAAGAATTAATAAGATTGATAAACCCCTAGCCAGACGTATCCAAAAGAAAAGAGAAAGGACTCAAATTAATAAAATCATGAATGAAAGAAAAGAGATCACAACCAACACCAAGGAAATATTGGAAACAATTATAGGAAACAATTAAAGGAAAATATTATGAGCAACTCCACACCAGCAAATTTGACAATCTGGAAAAATGGATGCATTCCTAGAGAAATATATACTACCAAAACTGAACCAGGAAGAAATCGAAGACCTGAATAGACCCATCACCAGTAAGGAGATTGAAGCAGTCATCAAAAATCTCCCAACAAACAAGAGCCCAGGGCCAGACGNTGCTTCCCAAGGCAATTCTACCAACATTTAAAGAAGAATTAATACCTATTCTCCTGAAACTGTTCCAAAATATAGAAATGGAAGGAAAACTTCCAAACTCCTTTTATGAGGCCAGCATTACCTTGATCCCCAAACCAGGCAAAGACCCCATCAAGAAGGAGAATTACAGACCAATATCTTTGATGAATACGGATGCAAAAATCCTCAACAAAATACTAGCCAATAGGATCCAGCAGCACATAAAAAGGATTATTCACCACGACCAAGTGGGATTTATTCCTGGGATGCAAGGTTGGTTTAACATTCGCAAATCAATCAATGTGATACAAGACATTAATAAAAGAAAGAACAAGAACCATATGATCCTCTCAATAGATGCTGAAAAAGCATTTGACAAAGTACAGCACCCTTTCTTAATCAAAACTCTTCATAGTGTAGGCATAGAGGGTACATACCTCCATATCATCTAAGCCATCTACGAAAAACCCACAGTGAATATCATTCTCAATGGAGAAAAACTGAGAGCTTTTCCCCTAAAGTCAGGAACACGGCAGGGCAGTCCACTATCACCACTGCTATTCTACATAGTACTAGAAGTCCTAGCCTCAGCAATCAGTCAACAAAAAGAAATAAAAGGCATCCAAATCGGCAAGGAAGAGGTCAAACTCTCNTAAAGAAGTCAAACTCTCACTCATTGCAGATGATATGATACTTTATGTGGAAAACCCAAAGGGCTCCACTCCAAAACTGCTCAAACTCATACAGGAATGTAGTAAAGTGTCAGGATATAAAATCAATGCACGGAAATCAGTTTGTTGTTTCTATATACCACAACAAAACAGAAGAAAGAGAAATTAAAGACTCAATCACATTTACAATTGCACCGAAAACCATAAGATACCTAGGAATAAACCTAACCAAAGAGGCAAAGAATCTGTATTCAGAAAACTATAAAGTACTCATGAAAGAAATTGAGGAAGACACAAAGAAGTGGAAAAACATTCCATGCTCATGGANTTCATGGATTGGAAGAACAAATATTGTGAAAACGTCTATGCTACCCAGAGCAATCCACACATTTAATGCAATTCCCATCAAAATACCAGCAGTTTATTTCAAAGAAATGGAACAAATAATCCAAAAATTTATATGGAACCAGAAAAGAACCCCAATAGCCAAAGGAATGCTGAAAAAAAAAAAAGCAAAGTCGGCGGCATCACAATTCCAGACTTCAAGCTCTATTACAAAGCTGTCATCATCATGACAGTATGGTACTGGCACAAAAACAGACACATAGATCAGTGGAACAGAATAGAGAGCCCAGAAATGGACCCTCAACTCTATGGCTAACTAATCTTCGACAAAGCAGGAGAGAATGTGCAGTGAGAAAAAGACAGTCTCTTCAACAAATGGTGTTGGGAAAACTGGTCAGCCACATCCAGAAAAGTGAAACTAGATCATTTCCTTACACTGCACACAAAAATAGACTCAAAATGGATAAAAGACCTCGATGTGAGAAAAGAATCCATTCAAATCCTTGAGGAGACCACAGGCAGCAACCCCTTCTTCCTCAACCACAGCCACTTCTTCCTAGGAACAATACCGAAGGCAAGGGAAGCAAGGGCAAAAATGAACTGTTGGGACTTCAGCTAGATTAAAAGCTTTTGTACAGCAAAGGAAACAGTCAACAGAACCAAAAGACAACTGACAGAATGGGAGAAGATATTTGCAAATGACATATCAGATAAAGGGCTAGTATCCAAAATCTATAAAGAGCTTCTCAAACTCAACACCCATAAAACAAATAACNAAAATAACCCCGTCAAGAAATGGTCAGAGTCATGAACAGACATTTCTCCAAGGAAGACATCCAAATGGCCAACAGGCATATGAGAAAGTGCTCAACATCACTCGGCATCAGAGAAATACAAATTAAAACCCCAGCGAGATACCACCTTACACCAGTCAGAATGGCTAAAATCAACAAGTCAGGAAATGACAGATGTTGGCGAGGTTGCNTAGAGAAAGGGGAACCCTCCTACTCTGTTGGTGGGAATGTAAGCTGGTGCATTCGCTCTGGAAAACAGTATGGAAATTCCTCAAAAATTTGAAAATGTAGCTACCCAACAACCCAGCAATCGCACTACTGGGTATTTACCCTCAAGACACAAAGGTAGTCATCCTCAGGGGCACGTGCACCTGAATGTTTATAGCAGCAATGCCCACAATAGCCAAACTAGGGAAAGAACCTAGATGCCAATCAACAGTTGAATGGATAAAGAAGATGTGGTATAGATATACAATGCAGCTATCAAAAGAAACAAAATCTTGCTGTTTGCAACGTCATGGATGGAACTGGAGGGTATTATGCTGAGCAAAATAAGTCAATCAGAGAAAGACAATTATCATATGATCTCTCTGATATGAGGAACTTGAGGGGCAGGGTGGGGGGTTGTGGGGGGTAGGGAGGGAAAAATAATGAAACAAGATGGGATGGGGAAGGAGACAAACCATAAGAGACTTCTAATCTCATAAAACAAACTGAGGGTTACTGGGTGGTGGGAGGGTAGAGATAGGGTGGATTGGTTATGGACATTGGGGAGGGTTTGTGCTTTCGTGAATGCTGTGAAAGATGTAAGCCTGATGATTCACAGACCTGTACCCCTTGGGCAAANGGGCAAAAATGGAACTGTTGGGACTTCATCAAGATTAAAAGTTTTGTACAGCAAAGGAAACAGTCAACAGAACCAAAGGACAACTGACAGAATGGGAGAAGATATTTGCAAATGACATATCAGATAAAGGGCTAGTATCCAAAATCTAGAAAGAGCTTCTCAATCTCAATACCCATAAAACAAATAACCCAGTCAAGAAATGGGCAGAAGACATGAACAGACATTTCTCCAAAGAAGATATCCAAATGGCCACCAGACACATTTGAAAGTGCTCAACACCACTTAGCATCAGAGAAATACATATCAAAACCACAGTGAGATACCACCTCGCACCAGTCAAAATTGCTAAAATCAACAAGTCAGGAAACGAGAGATGTTGGGGAGGATGCCGAGAAACAGAAACCCTCCTACACTGTTGTTGGGAATGCAAGCGGGGGCAGCCAATCTGGAAACATTATGGAGGATCCTCAAAAAGTTGAAAATAGAGCTACCCTGCGACCCAGCAATCGCACTACTGGGTATTTACCCTAAAGATACAAAGGTAGTGATCCTCAGGGGCACATGCACCTGAATGTTTATAGCAGCAATGTCCACAATAGCCAAACTATGGAAAGAACCTAGATGTTCGTCAATAGATGAATGGATAAAGAAGAGTTGTATATATATATATATATGTGTGTGTGTGTATATATATATATATATATATAATGGAATACTATGCAGCTATCAAAGTGAACGAAATCTTGCCATTTGCAACGACTTGGATGGAACTGGTGGGTATTATGCTGAATGAAATAAGTCAATCAGAGAAAGACAATTATCATATGATCTCTGATATGAGCAAACTCAGGGGCAGGCGGGGGGTCATGGGGCTTAGAGAGGGATAAATAATGAACGAAGATGGGATGGGGAAGAAGACAATCCATAAGAGACTCTTAATCTCACAAAACATACTGAGGGTTCCTGGGGGGTGGGAGGGTAGGGATAGGGTGGATGGGTTATGGACATTGGGGAGGGTTTGTGCTCTGGTAAACGGTCTGAAAGTTGTAAGCCTGATGATTCACAGACCTGTAACCCTGGAACAAATAATAAAAATTAAAAATTAAAAAGAATTTAAAAAGAGAGCTTTTAAAGAAATTATGGATTTTTTTCCCAGATTAGGGGAAAAGTTGGCTTAGTAGATGAAAAGTTTGAAAGTGAAATTGAACCCTGCATTGTGATGTCTACAGATTCCATTTCTGGGGTGAGCTCCCCCCGTGAGTTAACTGGAAAAGCCATATGCTCAGTGCTCCGAAAGGGTCTCTGGCTTTGTTTTCATGGAGTCCGAATGACATGACTAGGCAATCCACAGAATTTTCTGAAGAGAGGTTGAGTTGAAATGACTTTGCATGCTTTATGTTTCCTGACAAAAGTCAAGTGGAAGGGGGCACCCAATGAAAGTTCATAGCTATGTCATTCTATGTAATTGAAAATGCTATGTAAAAAATAAAATATGTCAACAGTTTAAAAAAATACAAGTTGAATAATGTGTAAATGAATCCAGGGTCTCTTCTTTCTAGAATGACTGCCCTATACTGTGGGGGCCTCAGGGACATCAAGACATCATTTCCTGCCCCCTGATGTCTGCTAAGGTCCTGGGCAAGGAGACCAGCCCAGGCAAGAAAGACTCTACACTTCCAAACCTGGAAATTCTAGGGGAAAACATTGGGCTTGAAGTCCATGATTTAGTACAAGCCATATTCTTGTCCTCATGTTTGGTTTTAAGAAAACCATTTTGGGTAACTTTCATGGCAGAGCGTCCTATACTCCAGCTTGGGGCCCAGTAGGGATTCCTGAGGTTCTCAATGGCTTGAGTAAGTTATTGTTGCCTATTAGTTCCTGACTTAACTCAAAACATGACATCTGCCACCTAGCACTGAAGGAGTTGGTGATGAAAAGACACCAGTGTGAGAGCTGCTCAAGTAGATGTACATAGTCCTTTATAAACAACTATCTGAGCTCAACATTTTCTCAGCACAATTATTCAGAGTGGAGAAGCTCCTCTTTGTCTGCCACCATTTCCACCCACATTATCAAGGTATCTTTGGATTTTATTCCCCCTGGATACATAGAATAGTTAAAGAAATGGACCCAAGAGGAACATTTTCTTAAGCCTTTTGTTTTGCTCTTATTAATTATCCTTTCCATGCTTTTATTTGTTTGCAAACTTCTGTAGTTGTTTGGAGAAACTTTATGAGTACAGATCATGTAGATTAATTTTGTCCCATAGTCTAATCTATTCCTGTGACAAAAACTTAGCTTAAGTTTAAAAGTGTTTGGTGAATAAAATTAATTGCACCTACTAAATAAAATGCATTCTGTCCAGTACATATAGATGTCCTGTCAACAAGACAAATGGACTTAGTAGTATAAGTATCTGTGTGGATGAAATGCATAATAATGTAATTACTTTGCCAACAAAATGCTAACTTGCTTTAATCATTCTGTTCACATAATGTGAAGAGATTTAGTGGGTAAAATGAATCCACTTACAAATTGTTTCATGGTCATAATGCAGCCCTTTGTTGGGATGTAAATTGATGATAATAATTTTATGGGCAAATGATTTTTCAATTAAAATGTCTTTTCATAGACAAAATGGGAGTGTTACAAATGGCTCCTGATAACCACATGCCACGTAGCAGGAAGAAAGGGCTGTCACCTACATTAACGAAAGCCTAAATTGAAAAGGCCTGAAAGCTCAAAAGGTGATTTACTTTCATCTAATTTGTAATTTCCTTCCCTCTCATTTGCAAACTATTTGCTTCCCGCATTTACTAACCCAATAACAAAAACTAGATCCAGCAATAAGCCCACCGGTCACTGGCTGCCATGGTTCTTTCCTGGACCTTAATTGACTATGCCACATTATTCATTAACAAGCACTTAGAACCAGGGCTGTTCTTTCTGTTACCTAACATGGACCCCATTATCTTCAGTGCAAAAATTACTTGCACTCATGAAAATGGAATAAATCATTATAATATAGTGGTTTTTAATTTGAAGGCTGTGGTGGAGAAAAATATTTCTGTCTGGGCTAATTGTCATAATTTCCTTTTAGTAAGATGCAATGCCCCTCAATTGCTGACCAGTTGGAACTTTGATTGCTTTTTTAGGCTTAGGTTCTTGAAAATGGTCTCTCCCACAACGAGTTAGCCTTCCTAGAGATAAGAGTTCTGTTATTCAGCAGCCCTGTTTGTTTTCTCCATAGCAGGAAACAGGGGTGATGGACCCTGGATATTCATCTGTCCTTTTTCTATGGAAAGAGGTGGAAGGCAGTTCCCTAACCTGCCTCCGTAGTTTCGCCACTGGTTGCACAGTGATGTCTAATTCCCTCCTCAAGCAAGGCAGCTTCATTTCTGTCCTTGTTGAGAGACTCACATTCTTTCAGATATCCTTTTATGGAGGTCAAACCCATAAGAAATGAAGCAAATGTGTTGTAAGGCTATGCAGAGGAAAGGGTCAATCAGAGATGCTGGACAGTTCTGTGGAGTGAGAGCAGAATTAGCAGTGAAAGCAGAAGCTGCTAGGAGAACAGAGCTGGTATGGAAGTTGTCTTTGCTGCTCCTTGGCTGGGTTATCTTGAGTAGGTCACTCTATCATCCTGAGCTTCCCTTTCAGTATCTATAAAATAAGGATAAAATGATACTTACTTTTGATTGCAGACATGTTTAAATGAGATAATGCACAAAAGTGCTTACAAATGGTACACAGTAAGCAACAGCTATTATTTTTTTATCTCCCTCTTTTTTATTTTTTTGCTTTTTATTTTTTAATTATTATTTGCCCCAGGTGTACAGGTCTGTGAATCATCAGGCTTACACCTTTCACAGCATTCATCATAGCACAAACCCTCCCCAATGTCCATAACCCAGCCACCCTATCCCTACCCTCCCACCCCCCATAACCCCCAGTTTTTTTTTATTTGCCCCAGGGATACAGGTCTGTGAATCATTGGGCTTACACCTTTTACAGCATTCACCAAAGCACAGATCCTCCCCAGTGTCCATAACCCATCCACCCTATGGGGGTAGGTACCCTCCCACTCCCCAGTAACCCTCAGTTTGTTTTGTGAGATTAAGTCTCTTATGGTTTGTCTCCTTCCCCATCCCATCTTGTTTC
>LNAC01001596.1:51349-83593 GCA_002007465.1 Ailurus styani
CCCACAACCCCCCACCCTGCCCCTCAAGTTCCTCATATCAGAGAGATCATATGATAATTGTCTTTCTCTGATTGACTTATTTCGCTCAGCATAATACCCTCTAGTTCCATCCATGTCATTGCAAATGGCATGATTTCATTTCTTTTGATAGCTGCATAGTATTCCATTGTATATATATACCACATCTTTATCCATTCATCTAACAATAACTATTATTGCCATTGTAGTTGAAACCACACAGCTAGACCCTGGGGATCAAAAATTGGGGCAATAAGAAAAAATATGTAATGTACAGCCCTCCCCTTAAGAAGAGGAGCTAACTAAAAATAAATAAATCAAATAAATAAATAAATAAATAAATAAATATTTTAAAAAATAAAAAGAGGAGCTAACTGATGATAGTTGGATGAAAACTTCAGGTGTATTTCTCACCTCCTGTTTCATGTTGAATCTCAATTTCCTGTTCTATTTTCTTCCAGTGTTTCAGAAAGCTTACTGGAATTTCTGACTGCACATATAACTTCCTCATTGTCTTCTCTTCCTTCTGCGCAGCCAGAGTCCTTGAGAGTGCTGCCCTCCACCTATAGCATTACCAGTAGTTTCAGGAAAAATGCTGGGGCATTGTCTAAGAGATTGCTGGCTTGGACTTTTGAAGTCCCAGTCTTGTTTATCCTCCACAGACAACTGGGGAGCAAACCCTTCTTCACTACTCTTGTTCACAGTTTGCCCAATCCAAGTTCAAAGGCAAAGCTACCTCAGGGCTCAGGAAACTTGCCTGAAGACAGCCTTTACAGCCTCTGACTGAGGCCTCCCACCCTTTGTATGACTCAGGCCTGGCCCCTGTACCTAAATGAGGATAGACAATAGCTATTCCCTTATTTTCTAGTAAAAGTACACAATTTTTGGAGGGAACCACTATTCTTCTCTCAGCCCAGTAGGCCATGTCTCTCTGGCTGCAGTGATTCATTCCATCATGGGGACATTACCAGTGTGTCCATTTCTAGGTGGTAGCTAGGTCATGGCCAGCTTGCAGTGTTGGATGAGATCTGGGCTGCCCCATGACTAAGGTCTTGCTCTACTCTACCCTGCACTGTGCCCAATGCCTAGCACAGAACTAGGCCAGAGGCTTGGAAAGATTCATCAGCGTATAAACAAGCTCACTGGTCAAGGCATTTAAAAGGACGAGCAAAGAGTGGCAGTAAAGACTTTTCTCCCAAACCCTCACTGCCTTGTGGCCTGGTTACCAAGGATTGCCCCCATGACCTTTTGGTTAGCTGATGTTATCAGATCTTCAGGCATCCCTACCCACTGACAATAATGGGTGCAGGTGGGAGAGCAAATATGGGCAGGAAGCTGAGCTGGCTCAGGGAAATCTATTACATGTGTGATCTTATTTAATTATCACAACAACCCAGTGAGATAATCACTGTTCTCATCTTTATTTTAAAGACAAAAACCAAAACCCAAGAAGGTTAAATAGCTTATCCAACATATGTAGTTTGTGACCATCAGAGCCAAGGTTGGAACAAATCCCCAGTCTGAGTTCTCCCTCCAAATATGCTGCACTTGACAGGATATTCTCAAATGGAAATCAACTTCTTGCGTTCCCTTTCCTTTCTCAATCATTTCTTAGGCAATTTTCACTTGCCAGAGATGAAGGATACAAAGATGAGCAGGGCACAGTCTGGTACTTGAGAAGTTCAGAGCCAGCAAGAAGACAGAGAGACCACCCACGGAAATGTGTAATTTTAGTACAGAATATCTTTTGAAACTTGCTTCTCCAAAGTAAGATATTTTCAAAACTAAATAGACAAAAAAAAACCAGTACTTGTCAAGGAATCATATAATGAAATGTGATCATCAACTGCTAATTTCTTTTCAGTTGACTTGAAATAATGGAATTCTGCAGCATTTTAGTAAATACTTACTTGTGTCAAAATCCAGAATCCCTGGAAGTTGCTAAAAACAAGCTTCTAGAGAATTAGAGAATCAATCAACAGTGGCGCAAGCCTTGTGAACCTCTAGTTGTCAAGACATCCCCTCTGGGCTCTGGCTGAGTGGATCCGTTAAAAGATAGTAGGGGTGACCAATGGGACCTAACCAAACCTCCTGAGCCAGGACCTCTTCAATTCATATTTGGGTTACTCAGGCAAAAATTCCTTTGGGGAACACACGAAATTTTTAATGTATTTTTTGTTTGTTTGAGAACAAAGAGATACAAATTTTGGAGGAATTAACGTGCATTCACACACACAATTCTTGTAAGATTTTTGAAATTAGATAATTTTTCTTGGGCTTTTGCTGATTTATAGGTATGATTTCAGGAGATGTGGAAAAAATTGTACAAATACAGGAGAATGGGAAGCCATTTTCCTATTAAGCTGAGAAAAGGGAATAAATAGGCTAAAAAACCCTGAAGCCCTGTCTCTGAAAAGTCATTTCAAGTTCTACTCAGCTCAATAGAGAATGCTGCACAATTCAATTCTGAGCTGCTGTGAAAGCTGGGCATAAGAATTTGGCTGTCAAACCCACAGATGAACTTGTGTGCATGATTCAAACTGAAAAGTTAACCAGCATTACAGAAGTAATTATAAAGCCAGTCAGCAGGACAAGAGAGGCAGTGAAAGCATGGCTTCCTTCCAGTGAAGTGTGGCCCTATTCTGCAGCAAATGTGTCCCTTTGTCTCGAGTCACTATTTTGAAAAGTAAGTCATTTAATTTGGAAAACACAATGTGGAAAATAGTGCCCAGGGTGTATGGCTTCTCTGCTTGCAAGGCACCAATCTCTCCTGGGCAGGGCCAAGCTCATGAAACAGCTGAAAGCAGATTTCATTTCAGCCACTTTCAAAGACTATCTTGAAGCAACAAAAATATCCTGCTTTTATGTGCTTATTTTTCTTTTAACAAATCAGTAGATGATCAAAAATTTAAAGCTCAATTTCTCCTCTGTTTCCTACTTTGGTTGATAGGCTAAACACTTGTAATTAATTCTGTTATATGGACCTTATGATTAAATAATCCTGGTATGGGTTTTTCTTTTATGGTGCTTTTATTAATTTGTTCCAATTAACCAGTTATCTAGTTTGGTGATATTTGAATTTTCATCATATATTAATCATACATTAATAAGGCCTTTTGATAATGCTTCTTACCCCCATATATCAATATTTATTCTTAAATTATGAATACGTAGTATCTTTAGCTAATATCTCAGGGCACAATTGACCCTTATGGTTAGGCTTTTCATTAATGACCATACATACAAAATCTATTGACTGTTTTTGTTGACTTTTTGACCAATATAATCAGATAATAATGATTTCAACCTTATAATGTGGCTGACAAAGTCAGCCTAAGAGATGCAGTTCTAATACCCCATTTTCTTGTTGGTTTCTTGTGTTCATACCATCAGTATTTCTCCATTTTGTAGTTTTTTGTAGAGAAATTCTTAAGCTTCCTATTCATTGATGAATGTTGGTTTAGTTAAAACAAGATATTACCTGGGGCAAGATGGCGGGGGAGCAGGAGACCCTATTTTAACTGGTCCCCTGAATTGAGCTAGATATTTGCCAGAGCATTCCAAACACCCATGAAATCAGCCTGAGATGTAGGATCATACACTTCTGGATCTATACAGAGGCAGAGGATCATCAGTAGAGAGGTACAGAGGAGTTGGGAGTGCATGGACAAATATCGGAGGAAAAACAGAGGAGGAGGGAGCCACCAGAAGTGAGCCATTAAAGTAATATCCCAATGCAAAAGTGCGCTGTCCTTGGGGACCAGCAGTAGCTTGGAGACTGGTGGTTGTGAGATGGGAAGGGACTGATAACAGCACTCAAACAGAACAAAGGGATTTAAGGGACAATTGTTGGGACTGGGCAGCCACAGGCGTGGACCTAAGCCCATGATCCCAGGACAGCTGCAGTCGCTGCCTGCCTGCACCTGTGAGAGGACCTGGAATGGACTTGAGTCAGTAGTCCGAGGAATGGCAGCCACTGGGACTGGGCTTGCCCCGACCAGTATCACTCGCTGTTTTGGTGAGAGGGTGTACAGGGGTACAGAGACAAGCGGGGGCCTTGGGGAAACACTGAGATGGAGTCTGGGGGTGCACACCACCTGTGGGAGTGTGTGGTGTTCAATGGAGTTTGCAGAGGGGGAGTCTGTGTTCTGGACCATTCAGAGAGGAGCAGACTGTGGATTCTCTCTGACGTGGAGGTCTGGGTGCAGAAAGTTTACTTTGCTCTGACCCTCCTAAAAGGCTTGAAAAGCCTCCAGAGAACAAAAGCCTCCAGAGAAAAAAAGCCAAAAAAACCGGTTTCCACAGAACCCAGCCCCTTGACAGGGGGCAGGGTAACTCCCTCCAAGCAGGATCAGCTGAAAAACAACACAGTTAGCAGGTGCCTCCCCCAGAAGACAAGCTAAAAGAACAAGAGGTCAACAACCACAGGGTCCCCATAAAACTGTAAAACTCCAACATCAGGGGAAAACAATATATTAAGCTCCTGGTATTGCCTCATAGCATGTATATTTCTTATATACGACTTTTCTTTTTTTAATCCATTCTCATGGTTCTTATTCTTTTATTCTCTTTACCTACTTAACCATCTCAACTAGATGTATAATATAATATATTCTGTAGTAACTTTTTAACTTGAACTTTTTCAAATATGTACTTTTTTCTATTATATATATACATATATATGTATATATATACATATATATGTGTATATATATATACACATATATGTGTGTATATATATATATATATATATATATCTCAATGTAGTCCTTTGAACCCTATTCAATAATACCATTACATATATACCAGTTTTAATTTCCCTGTATCACTGGAAAGTTGAGTCCTCTAACAAAAATAACAAGATAGATCCAGAAAGAACTAAAATGCCCTTCCTCACACAAATTCAATAATTATAACCACCTTCCCATCCCCCCTTTTAATATTGTGTTTTAATTTTTTTCTTTTTCTTTTGTCAGTCTTTTTGTTTGTTGCTTCTGTACTTTGTAAATACAAATCTTGGGGGCTCATTTTCAATGTTTTTTTTTTCTTTTCTATTTTTCTTTCTTTTTGGTGATTCTGATTGCTCAGGAACTTTCCAGGTTGCACTTTGCCTGGATTGGTGTAGATATACTAAGATATACACCCCCTCAACCAACTGTCACCAGAATGACTAGGAGGAAGAAAACCCAACAGAGGAAAAATTCAGACACTGTGATCTCTGCCACAGTACTAATGGATATGGACATAAGCAAGATATCAGAAATAAAATTCAGAGTAACAGTTATGCAGACAATGGCTAGGTTGGAGAAAACCATTAGTGGCAACATAGATCCTCTAAGGGCAGAAGTGAGAGCTGATCTGGCAGAACTTAAAAATGCTATCAATGAGATCCAACCTAATCTAGATACTCTAACAGCTAGGGTAAACGAGGCAGAAGATTGAATTAGTGATCTAGAAGACAAACTGATAGAAAAGAAGGATCAGGAGGAGGCCTGGAACAAACAGCTTAGAATCCATGAAAACAGAACTAGAGAAATAAATGAGGCCATGAAACATTCCAATGTCAGAATTATTGGGATCCCTGAGGGGATGGGGAGAGAGAGAAGACTGGAAGATAGAGTTGAACAAATCCAAGTTGAGAATTTCCCTAATCTGAGGAATGAAACAAGTGTTCATGTCCTAGAGGCAGAGAGGACACCCCCCAAGATCAACAAGGGCAGACCAACCCCCAGGGTTGTAATAGTGAAACTTGTGAATCTTAAAACCAGAGAAAACATCTTAAGGGCAGCTAGTGGGAGGAGATTCCTTAGGTACAGAGGGAGGAACATCAGAACAACGTCAGACCTGTCCACATAAACCTGGCAAGCCAGAAAGGGCTGGCAAGACATATTCAGCACACTAAATGAGAATAATATGCAGCCAAGAATACCTTATCTGGCAAGGCTGTCATTTAGAATGGATGGAGAGGTAACGAGCTTCCAAGACCAGCAAAGTCAAAAAGATTATGTGACCACCAAACCGGCCCTACAAGAAATATTTAGGGGGGTTACATAAAAGAAGAAAGACCCTCAAAGTGATATAGAACAGAAATTTACAGAGACCATGTATAGAAGCAAGGACTTCACAGGCAACGTGATGACAATAAATACATATCTTTCGATAATCACTCTCAATGTAAACAGCCCAAATGCTCCCATAAAACACCACAGGGTGGCAGATTGGATAGAAAGACAGGACCCATCATCCGTATGCTGTCTACAAGAGACTCATTTTGAACCTAAAGATACATCCAGACTGAAAGTGAAGGGATGGAGAACCATCTTTCATGCCAACGGGTCTCAAAAGAAAGCTGGAGTAATGATTCACATATCAGATAAATTGGATTTTTTTAAAAGATTTTATTTATTTATTTGACACAGAGAGAGAGAGATTACAAGTAGGCAGAGAGGCAGGCAGAGAGACAGGGAGAGGAGGAAGCAGGCTTCCCGCTGAGCAGAGAGCCCGATGCGGGCCTCGATCCCAGGACGCTGAGATCATGACCTGAGCCGAAAGCAGATGCTTTAACCCACTGACCCACCCAGGCACCCTAAATTAGATTTTAAGCTAAAGACTGTAGTCAGAGATATAGAAGGACATTACATCATTCTTAAAGGGTCTATCCAACAAGAATATCTAACAATTGTAGATATCTATGCCCCCAACATGGGAGCAGCCAATGACATAAGCCAACTGTTAACCAAAATAAAGAGACATATTGATAAGAATTTGTTAATTGCAGGGGATCTTAACATGCCACTCTCAGCAAGAGACAGATCATCTAAGCAGAAAATCAACAAGGAAACAAAAGCTTTGAATGACACATTGGACCAGATGGACCTCATAGATATATACAGAACATTCCACCCTAAAACAACAGTATACTCATTCTTCTCAAGCACACATGGAACTTTCTCCAGAATAGACGACATACTGGGTCACAAATCAGGTCTCGACTGATACCAAAAGATTCAGATTATTCCCTGCATATTCTCAGACCACAGTGCTTTAAAGCCAGAACTTAATCACAAGAAAAAGTTTAGAAGAAATTCAAACACTTGGAAGCTAAAAGCCTTTCTGCTCAAGAATGTTTGGATCAACCAGAAAATCAAAGAAGAACTTAAACAGCTCATGGAAACCAATGAGAATGAAAACACATCAGTCCAAAACCTATGGGATATGGCAAAGGTGGTCCTAAGAGGGAAATACATAACCATCCAAGCCCCACTCAAAAAATAGAAAAATCCCAAATACACAAACTCTCTTTATGCCTTAAGGAACTGGAGAATGCACAACAAGTTAAGCCTACTCCACACACGCAAAGGGAAATAATAAAGATTAGAGCACAGATCAATGAGTTAGAAACCAGACATACAGTAGAACACATCAGCAAAAGTAGAAGCTGGTTCTTTCAAAGGATTAATAAGATCGATAAACCACTGGCCAGACTAATCGAAAAGAAAAGAGAGAGGAACAAAATCAGTAAAATTATGACTAACACTAAGGAAATAGAAACAATCATCAGAAATTATTATCAACAACTATATGCCAATAAGTTAAGCAACCTGGAAGAAATGGATAAATTCCTGGAAACCTGTGAACTTCCAAGACTGAAACAGGAAGAAATTGACAACCTGAGTAGACAAATAACTAGTAATGAAATTGAAGCAGTAATCAAAAATCTCCCCAAAAACAAGAGTCTAGGACCTGATGGATTCCCTGGGGAATTCTACCAACCATTCAAAGAAGAAATAATACCTACTCTCCCAAAGCTCTTTCAAAAATTAGAAACAGAAGGAGAACTTCCAGACTCTTTCTGTGAAGCCAGTTATTACCTTGATCCCAACACCAGGCAAAGACCCATCAAAAAGGAGAATTTCAGACCAATATTCCTGATTAATATGGATGCCAAGAGTCTCAACAAGATCCTAGCTAATAGGATCCAACACTACATTAAAAGGATTATCCACCATGACCAGGTGGGATTTATCCCTGGGGTGCAAGGGTGGTTCAACTTTCGTAAGTCAATCAATGTGATAGAACAAATTACTAAGAGAAGAGAGAATGACCACGTGGTCCTCTCAATTGATGCAGAAAAAGCATTTGACAAAATACAGCAAACTTTCCTGATTAAAACTCTTTAGAGTATAGGGATAGAGGGAACATTCCTCAACTTCTTAAAATCCCTCTATGAAAAACCCACACTGATTATCATTCTCAATGGGGAAAAACTGAGAGCCTTTCCCTTAAGATCAGGAACATGATAAGGATGCTCTCTCTTGAACTATTTTTCAACATAGTACTAGAAGTCCCAATAACAGACAACAAAGGGAAATAAAAGGTATTCAAATTGGCAAAGAAGAAGTCACACTCTCTCTTTACAGATGGCATGATACTTTATGTGGAAAACCCAAAAGACTCCACCTCCAAACTACTAGAGCTCATACGACAATTCATTAATGTGGCAGGATACAAAATAAATGCAGAGAAATCAGTTACTTTCTTATACACTAACAATGAAATTGTTGAAGGGGGAAATTAGAGAATCAATTCCATTTACAATAGCAACAAAACCCATAAGATACCTTGGAATAAACCTAACCAGAGGTAAAGAATCTATACTCAAGAAACTACAGAACACTCATGAAAGAAATTGAAGAAGACAGAAAATGATGGAAAAACATTCCCTGCTCATGGATTGGAAGAATAAACATTGTTAAAATGTCTATGCTGCCCAGTACCATCTATACTTTCAACACCATCACGATCAAAATACCATCAGCATTTTTTGAATGGAACAAACAATCCTAAAATTTGTATTGAACCAGAAAAGACCCTGAATCACCAAGGTAATGTTGAAAAAGAAAAACAAAGCTGGGGGCATCACATTGTCTAATTTCAAGCATTATTACAAAGCTGTGATCAGGAAGACAGCATGACAGTGGCACAGAAACAGATATACAGACCAGTGGAACAGAGTAGAGAGCCCAGAAGTGGACCCTCAACTCTATGGTCAGCTAATCTTTTCAAAGCAGGAAAAAAATCCAGTGGGGAAAAAAAGAGAGTTTCTTCAGTAAATGGTGCTGGGAAAATTGGACAGCTATATATAGAAGAATGAAACGCCACCATTCTCTTATGCCATACACAAAGATAAACTCAAAATGTAGGAAAGATGTCAATTTGAGACAGAAATCCATCAATCCATTCTCCTAGAGGAGAACTTAGGCAGTAACCTCTTCAACTTTGGCCACAGCAACTTCTTTCAAGACACGTCTCCAAAGGCGAAAGAAACAAAAGCGAAAATGAAGTTTTGGGACTTCATCAAGACAAAAAGCTTCTGCACAGCAAAGGAAACAGTCAACAAAACAAAGAGGCAACCCACAGAATGGGAGTAGATATTTGCAAATGACATTACAAAGGGCTGATATCCAAGATCTATAAAGAACTTCTCAAACTCAACACTGAAGAAACAGATAATCGAGTCAAGAAATGGACAGAAAACATGAACAGACACTTCTCCAATGAAGACATACAAATGGCCAACAGACATATGAACAAATGTTCAGCATCATTAGCTGTCAGGGAAATTCAAATCAAAACTGTACTGAGATACCACCTTACACCAGTTAGAATGGCAAAAATTAACAAGGCAAGAAACAACAAATGTTGGAGAGGATGCAGAGAAAGAGGAACCCTCTTACACTCTTGGTGGGAATGAAAGTAAGTGCAGCTACTTTGGAAAACAGTGTGGAGATTCCTCAAAAATTTTAAAATAGAGCTACCCTATGACCCTGCCATTGCACTACTGCGTATTTACCCCAAGGATACAGACGTAGTGAAAAGAAGGTCCATATGTACCCCAATGTTCATAGCAGCAATGTTCACAATAGCCAAACTGTGGGAAGAGCCAAGATGCCCTTCAACAGATGAATGGATAAAGAAGATGTGGTCCATATATACAATTGAATATTACTCAACCACCAGAAAGAATGAATACCCAGCTTTTGCATCAACATGGATGGGATTGGAGGAGATTATGCTGAACTAAATAAGTCAAGCAGAGAAAGTCAATTATCATATGGTTTCAATTACTTGTGAAACATAAGCAATAGCATGGTGTACATTAGGAGACAGAGGGGAAAAATGAAGGGGGGGAATCAGAGGGGGAGATGAAAGATGAGAGACTGTGGATTCTGACAAAAAACTGAGGGTTATGGGGGGCATGGGTGTGGGGATGGGTGAGCCTGGTGGTGGGTATTAAGGAGGGCACTTAATGGAGCACTGGGTGTGGTGCATATACAGTGAATCTTGGAGCACTGATAAAAAATCGGCCAGTCAAAACAAACAAACAAACAAACAAACAAACAAATGAAAATCTTAAAAAGTTAGGAAGTTTAAGGGACCCCTGGGACAACATCAATTATATTAGCATTCATATTATAGGGATCCTATAGGAGAGGAAGTGGCAGATAACTTAGAGAAATAGTGGCTAAAAACTTCTCTAACCTTGGGAAGGGAACAGATATCCATATCTAGGAATCAAAGAGTGTCCTACACAAGATGACCCTGAGGAGACCCATACCATGATAGATTAAATTCAAATAGCAAAAAATAAAGATAAAGAGAGAATTTTAAAGGCAGTAAGAGAAAAACAAAGAGGTACATAAAAGAGGAATCCCAAAAATCTATCAGCTGATTTATCTGCAGAAACTTTTCAGGCTGAAAAACAGTGACAGAATATATTTAAAGTGTTGAAAGGGAAAAACTTACACCCAAGAATGCTTTATCTGACAAGATTATCATTCATAATTAATGGAGGGATAGAGTTTCTTAGAAAAACAAAAGCTAAAGTTGTTCATCACCACTAAACCAACTTCACAAGAAATGGTAAAGGATCTTCTTTACTGGGAAAGCAAGATATAATAAGTAACAACAAAACACATGAAAAAGAAAATCTCACTGGTAAAAGCAAACATTTGGTAAAGGCAGATGATCAGGCAGTTAAAAATTATTATGAAGGTTAAAGACAAAAATAGTAAAATCAACTATAACTACAAAAAGTAGCTTAGCTATACACAAAATAATGTAAAATATGATGTCAAAAACATAACATTGTGGGAGGGGGAATAAAAATATAGTACTTTTATAGTGTGTTAGATCTTAAGGAACTATGAACTTAAAATAGACTGCTATATATGCATAGATTGATATGTATGAACCTCATGGTAACCACAAAACAAAAACCTAGATTCACAAAAAATACAAAGGAACCCAAACATAACACTAAAGAAAACCATCAAACCACAAAGGAAGATACCAAGAGAAGGAGAATGGAACTACCAAAAACAAAACAAAAAAACTCAATTCACAAAATGGCAAGGATACATACTCATCAATAATTACTTTGAATGTAAATGGACTAAATGCTCCAATCAAAAGACATTGTGTGACTGAATGTATTGATTAAACAACAACAACAACAACAACAAAAACAACAACAACCAAGACCCTTCTATATGCTACCTGCAAGAGACTCACTTTAAACATTACATAATGATAAAGGGATCAATCCAAACAAAGGATATTGCATCCATAGATATTTATTCATCCCATATAGGAGCACTTACATATATAAAGCAAATATTAACAGGGAAAAATAATTTTATTAAAGGGAAAAAAATTAAGGTAATGCAATATTATTATTTGACTTTAATACCCCACTTACAAAAATGGATAGGTGATCTGGACAACAAATCAATAAGGAAACATTAGCCTTAACACGTTAGACCAGATGAACATATGCATATGTATATAGAGAGAACATTTTACCTAATGACTGCATATAACATTCTTTATAAGAGAATATATATTAGACCATAAAACAAGTCTCAAATTCAAGAAGATTCAAATCATAATAAGAATCTTTCTGAAGACAAGGATATGAAATTAGAAATTAATTACAAAAAGAAAACTTAAAAAAAACCCACAAACATGTGGAAACTAAAGAACATGCTACTAAACAACCAGTGGGTCAATGAAGAAATCAAATAGGAAATAAAAAAATGCCTTGAGACAAATGAAAATGAAAATACAACTTTACAAAAGCTGCAGGATGCAGCAAAGCAGTTCCAAGAGGAAATTTCTAGTGATAAAAGCCTACTTAAAGAAAAGAAAAATCTCAAATAAAATATCTAACTTTATACCCAAAGTAACCAGAAAAAGAAGAACAAAGAAAGATCAAAGTTAGTGGAAGAAAGGAAATGAAAATTATAATGAAAATAAATGAAATAGAAACAAAACAAAAAATAGAGATCAATGAAAATAAGAACTGGTTCTTTGAAAAGATAAACAAAAATGATAAACCTTTATCCAGACTCATCAAGAAAAAAAACAGAGGGTCGAAATAAATAAAAAGTTACAACCGACATCAAAGAAATACAAAGGATCATAAGGAACTACTATAAACAATTATTGGTAAACCTAAAACAAAATGATAAATTCCTAGAAAGACACACTTTCCACTACTAAATCATGAAGAAATAGAAAATATGAGTATAGTAGTTGTAAGTAATAAAATCAAATCAGTAATTTTAAAACTCCCCCAAAACAAAATCCCAGGACCGGATAGCTTCACAAGTGAATTCTACCAAACATTCAATGCAGAATCAGTAACTATCCTTCTCAAAGTATTTCAAATATTGAAGAGAAAAAGTTCCTCCAAGTCATTTTATGAGACTGGCATTACTCTGATACCAAAAGAAGACAAAGACACAGGAAGGAGGAAAGGAAGGAAGGAAGGAAGGAAGGAAGGAAGGAAGGAAGGAAGGAAGGAAGGAAGGAAGGACAGAAGGAAGAAAAATTGAAAAGAGAGTTGAAAACAGAAAAGAAAGTTGAAAAAAATTATAGGCCAATATCTCTGATGAACCTAGATGCAAAATTCTGGAAAAAAATTAGCAAACAAAATTCAACAATACATTAAAAAGATCATACACCATGATCAAGTGGGATTTATTCTGGGGATGTGAAGATGGTTCAATATTTGCAAATCAATCAACATGATGCACCACATCAACACAAAGAAGGATAAAAATCATATGATCATCTCAATAATGAGATGCAGTAAATAATGCAGGAAAAAATTTGATTAAACTCAAATCTAATAGAACTACCCTATGACCCAGCAATTGCACTATTGGGTATTTACCCCAAATATACAGATGTAGTGAGGCAAAGGGTCATCTGCACCCAATGTTCATAGCAGCAATGTCCACAATAACCAAAATGTAGAAGGAGATGAGATGTCCTTCAACAGATGAATGGATAAAGAGGATGTGATTATATATACAATGGACTATTCCTCAACCATCAGAAAGGATGAATACCTACAATTTTCATCAACATGGATGAAACGGGAGGGGATTATGCTAAATGAAATGTCAATCAGAGAGACAATTATCATATGGTTTCACTCATATGTGGAATGTAAGAAATAGCACAGATGTTCATAAGGGAAGGGAGGGAAAACTGAATGGGAAGAAATCAGAGAGGAAGACAAACCATGAGAAACTCTTGACTCTGGGAAACAAACTGAGGGTTGCAGAAGGGGAAGTGGGTTGGAGGATGGGGTAAATGAGAGATAGGCATTAGAAGGGCACATGATATGATGAGCACTAGGTGTTATCTGCAACTGATGAATCATTGAACACTACATCTGAAGATAATGATGTACTATACATTGGCTAATTAAATTTAAATAAAAAATTCAACATCTAATTGTAATTAAAAAAAAAAACCTTTCAACAAAGTGGGTGTAGAAGGAAGGTACCATTACATAATACAGGTCATATATGACAAGCCCCAGAACGTCATAGTGAGAGCTGAAAAGATTTCATCTTTTCCCATAAGATAAGAATGAAACAAGGATGCTCACCCTTGCCACTTTACTTAACATAGTATTGGAAGTCTTAGCCAGAGCAATTACACAAGAAAAACAAATAAAGGGCATCCAAAATGGAAAGGAAGAGATAAAACTGTCACTATTTACAGATGACAAGATACTATATAGAAAACCCTCAAGACTCCACCAAAATTATTAGAACTAATAAATGAATTCAGCAAACTTGCAGGATACAAAATTATCATACAGATTCGAATGTAAGACCAGAAACCATAACATTCAGAGAAGAAAGCATAAGCAATAAGTTATGTGACATCAATCTTAACCATATTATTTTTGGACCAGTCTCTCCAAGCAAGGGCAACAGAAGCTAAAATAAGCAAATAGGATTACATGAAACTAAAAAGCTTTTGGACAGTACAAAAAAAACCCAACAAAATAAAGAAACAACCTACTGAATGAGAGAAGATACCTGCAAATCATACATCTGATCAGGAGCTAATATTCAAAATAAATAAAGAACTTACACAACTTATTATCAAAAAACAAACAACTTGATTAGAAAATGGGAAGGAGTGCCTGACTGGCTCAGCCAGTTAAGCATTCAACTCTTGATTTCAGCTCCTGATCTCAGGGTTGTGAGATTGAGACCCATATTAGGCTCTGCACTCAGTGGGGAGTCTGCTTAGGACTCTCTTTCTCCCCCTTTCGATACCCGTTCCCTACTCTCTCTTTCTGTCTCTCTCTTCATATCTCTTTCTCAAATAATCATTTTCTAAAAATGGGCAAAAGAAATGAATAGGCATTTTTTCCAAAAAAGACATCCAGACAGCCAACAGGCACAGAAAAAGAGGCTTAACATCACTAACCATCAGGGAAATGCAAATCAGAAGTAGAATGAGATATCACCTCACACCTTTCAGATTGGCTATTATCAAAAAGACAATAACAGGTGTTTGTGAGGGTGTGAAGGAAAAGGAACCCTTGTACACTGTTGGTAAGAATGTAAATGGGTGCAACCCCTTTGTAAAACAGTATGGAGTTTCTTAAAAAATATTTTAAATAGAACTACAACATGATCCAGCAAATCCATTTTGGGGTATTTATCCAAAGAAAACAAAAATATGAATTTGAAGAGATGTGCATCCTTATATTTATTGCAGCATTATTTACAATATCCATTATATTGTAGTAACCTGAGTGTTAATCAATAGATGAATGGATATGGAAGGTATGAATATACATGGAATAAAATACTACTGAGCTATATAAAGTAATGAAATTATGTTATTTGCAACAACATGGATCAACTTAGAGGGTATTAGACTAAGTTAAATAAGTCAGACAGAAAAAGACAAATACCACAGATTTCTTTTATATGTGGAATCTACAAAGTGAGACAAATAAAAAGACAAAACAGAAACAGATTCATAGATACGGGAAACAAACTCTTGGTTACTAGATGGGGAAGAGGTTGAGAGGGCGTGTGAAATAGGTGAAGGGAATTGGCACTAACTTGCAATTATAAAACGAAGAAGTCATTGTTGTTTAATATACAGCATAGAGAACATAGTCAATAATATTGTAATAATGTTGATGGAGATTAATAACAAGACTTATGGTTATCATATTATAATATATTAAATGTCAAAAATTATAACTTACACCTGAAACTAACAAGATAGTGTATTTTACATATACTTCGATTTAAAAGAAAAAAGCAAGATTCCTGGCACTATATCATCCAAAATTCTGATTCAATAATCCTAGCATGGGACCAAGGAATCTGAATTTTTATGAGGCACTCAATTCATTCATGTACATATTGCCCTAAGACAAGCAACCACTTGTCTATACATCTAGTCAGCCTACCGAAGAGGCAGCTCTGGCTTGAACTCCTGTCAGTGTGCTGTTGCTGAAGTCCTAACTTATTTAGAAACACAGCCCACACACAGATATCCTTTCTCTGTCTTATCCCACCTCCCAACTCCACCTATTTTGAATTTCTACTGTTTAGTCTATGATCATTGAAGGATTTAGGATCATATATTATTTCAGTGCTTAGTATTTAAAATATCTCTCCTAAATCTTATCTTTAAAAATAAAGATAAAAATAATGCCTATCTTATAAGACGTTACAGGGCTTGGGACAGAATAGATGTTTAATAAGTGTTGGCTATTACACTCCTCTTGTTTCTTATCTATCATATACAAAGAAAAATTTATGCCTACCTTTATAATGGAGCACTGATTATCTAGGTCAGATAAATTATTTCATTATGTGTAAGATCCAGGAACATTGGTGATTTCTGCCACATGAAGGGAGGTTGGTAGGGGGAAGGGATATTTGGGAGATGGGCACTAAGGAGGACACGATGTAATGAGCACTGTGTCACTAAATTTTACACCTGAAATTAATTTTTTTGCCTTTTTTATTTTATTTATTTGTTTGTTTGTTTGTTTTATTTATTTATTATTTGCCCCAGGGGTACAGCTCTGTGAATCATCAGCCTTACACATTTCACAGCATTCACCATAGCACAAACCCTCCCCAAGGCCCACAACCCATCCACCCTGTGACTACCCTCCCATCCACCAGTAACCCTCAGTTTGTTTTCTGAGACTAAGAGTCGCCTATGGTGTGTCTCCTTCCCTATTACATCTTGTTTCATTATTTTTCCCTCCCTACCCCCAACCCTCCCCCTCAAGTTCCCCATATCAGAGATTGTATGATAATTGTCTTTCTCTGATTGATTTATTTCGCTTACCATAATACCCTCTAGCTCCATCCACGTCGTTGAAAATGGCAAGATTTCATTTCTTTTGATGGATGCATAGTATTCCATTGTATATATACATGCCACCTCTTCTTTATCCATTCATCTGTTGATGGACATCTAGTTTCTTTCCATAGTTTGGATATTGTGGACATTGTTGCTATAAACATTCGGGTACATGTGTCCCTGAGGATCACTACCTTTGTATCTTTAGGGTAAATACCCAGTAGTGCGATTGCTGGGCCGTAGGGTAGCTCTATTTTCAAATTTTTGAGGAATCTCCATACTGTTTTCCAGAGTGGCTGCCCCAGCTTGCATTCCCACCAACAGTGTAGGAGGATTTCTGTTTCTCAGCATCGTTGCCAACATGTGTCGTTTCCTGACTTGTTGATTTTAGCCATTCTGACTGGTGTGAGGTGGTATCTCACTGTGGTTTTGATTTGTATTTCCCTGATGCCAAGTGATGTTGAGCACTTTCAAATGTGTCTGTTGGCCATTTGGATGTCTTCTTTGGAAAAATGTCTGTTCATGTCTTCTGCCCATTTCTTGACTGGGTTATTTGTTTCATGGGTGTTGAGTTTGAGAAGCTCTTTACAGATTTTGGATACAAGCCTTTTATCTGGTATGTCATTTGCAAATATCTTCTCCCATTCTGTCAGTGTCTTTTGGTTTTGTCGACTGTTTCCTTTGCTGTGCAAAAGCTTTTAATCTTGATGAAGTCCCAATAGTTCATTTTTGCCCTTGCTTCCCTTGCCTTTGGTGATGTTCCTAGGAAGAAGTGGCTGTGGCTGAGGTCGAAGAGGTTGCTGCCTCTGGTCTCCTCAAGGATTTGGATGGATTCCTTTCTCACATTGAGGTCTTTCATCCATTTTGAGTCTATTTTTGTGTGTTGTGTAAGGAAATGATCCAATTTCATTTTTCTGGATGTGGCTGTCCAGTTTTCCCAACACCATTTGTTGAAGAGACTGTCTTTTTCCCACTGGACATTCTTTCCTGCTTTGTCGAACATTAGTTGACCATAGAGTTGATGGTCCATTCTGGGATCTCTATTCTTTTCCACTGATCTATGTGTCTGTTTTTGTGCCAGTACCATACTGTCTTGATGACAACAGCTTTGTAATAGATCTTGAAGTCTGGAATTGTGATGCCGCCAACTTTGCTTTTTTTTTTTTTCAACATTCCTTTGGCTCTTGGGGGTCTTTTCTGGTTTCATATACATTTTAGGATTATTTGTTCCATTTCGTTGAAATAAATTGCTGGTATTTTGATGGGGATTGCATTAAATGTGTAGATCGCTCTAGGTAGCATAGACATTTTCACAATATTTGTTCTTCCAATCTGTGAACATGGAATGTTTTTCCACTTCTTGGTGTCTTCCTCAAATTCTTTCATGAATACTTTATAGTTTTTTGAGTACAGATTCTTTGCCTCTTTGGTTAGGTTTATTCCTAGGTATCTTATCGTTTTGGGTGCAATTGTAAATGGGATTGACTCCTTAATTTCTCTTTCTTCTGTTTTGTTGTTGGTATATAGAAACAACAAACTGATTTCTGTGCATTGATTTTATGTCCTGACACTTTACTGATATCGGGTATGAGTGCTAGCAGTTTTGGAGTGGAGTCCTTTGGGTTTTCCACATAAAGTATCATATCATCTGCAAAGAGTGAGAGTTTGACTTCTTCCTTGCCGATTTGGATGCCTTTTATTTCTTTTTGTTGTCTGATTGCTGAGGCTAGGACTTCTAGTACTATGTTGAATAGCAGTGGTGATAGTGGACAGCCCTGCTGTGTTCCTGACTTGAGGGGAAAAGCTCTCAGTTTTTCTTCATTGAGAATGATATTCGCTGTGGGTTTTTCGTAGATGTCTTTGATGATATTGAGGTATGGATGCAATTCTAGAGACATATAAACTACCAAAACTGAACCAGGAAAAAATTGAAAACCTGAGTAGACCCATAACCAGTAAGGAGACTGAAGCAGTCATCAAAAATCTCCCATAAAACAAGAGCCCAGGGCCAGATGGCTTCCCAGGGGAATTCTACCAAATAATTAAAGAAGAATTAATATTATAAATAAATAAATAAATAAATAAATAAATAAATAAATAAAAAGAAGAATTAATATTTATTCTCCTGAATCCGTTCCAAAAAATAGAAATGGAAGGAAAACTTCCAAATTCATTTTATGAGGCCAGCATTACCTTGATCCCCAAACCAGGCAAAGACCCCATCAAGAAGGAGAATTATAGACCAACAACCCTGATGAACATGGATGCAAAAATTCTCAACAAAATACTAGCCAATAGGATCCAACAGCACATTAAAAGGATTATTCACCACGACCAAGTGGGATTTNCATGGGGTTTATTCCCGGGTTGCAAGGTTGGTTCAACATCCGCAAATCAATCACTGTGATACAAGACGTTAATAAAAGAAAGAACAATAACCATATGATCCTGTCGATAGATGCTGAAAAAGCACTTGATAATGTACAGCATCCTTTCTTTGTTAAACTTTTCACAGTGTAGGCATAGAGGGTACATAGCTCAATATCATCAAATCCATCTATGAAAAACCCACAGCTAATATCATTCTCAATGGAGAAAAACTGAGAGCTTTTCCCCTAAAGTCAGGAACACGGCAAGGCTGTCCACTATCACCACTGCTATTCAACATAGTACTAGAAGTCCTAGCCTCAGCAATCAGACAACAAAAAGAAATAAAAGGCATCCAAATCGGCAAGGAAGAGGTCAAACTCTCACTCTTTGCAGATGATATGATACTTTATGTGGAAAACCCAAAGGACTCCACTCCAAAACTGCTAGCACTCATACAGGAATTCAGTCAAGTGTCAGGATATAAAATCAATGCACAGAAATCAGTTGCATTTCTATATACCAACAACAAAACAGAAGAAAGAGAAATTAAAGAGTCAATCCCATTTACAATTGCACCCAAAACCATAAGATACCTAGGAATAAACCTAACCAAAGAGGCAAAGAATCTGTATTCAGAAAACTATAAAGTACTCATGAAAGAAATTGAGGAAGACACAAAGAAGTGGAAAAACATTCCATGCTCATGGATGGGTAGAATAAATATTGTGAAAATGTCTATGCTACCTAGAGCAATCTACACATTTAATGCAATCCCCATCAAAATACCAGCAATTTATTTCAAAGAAATGGAACAAATAATCCTAAAATTTATATGGAACCAGAAAAGACCCCGAATAGCCAAAGGAATGTTGAAAAAAAAAAGCAAAGTTGGCGGCATCACAATTCCAGATTTCAAGCTCTATTACAAAGCTGTCATCATCAAGACAGTATGGTACTGGCACAAAAACAGACACATAGACCAGTGGAACAGAATAGAGAACCCAAAAATGGACCCTCAACTCTATGGTCAACTAATCTTCGACAAAGCAGGAAAGAATGTCCAGTGGGAAAAAGACAGTCTCTTCAACAAATGGTGTTGGGAAAACTGGTCAGCCACATGCAGAAAAATGAAACTGGATCATTTCCTGACACCACACACAAAAATAGACTCAAAATGGATAAAAGACCTCAATGTGAGAAAGGAATCCATCAAAATCCTCGAGGAGAACACAGGCAGCAACCTCTTCGACCTCAACCGCAGCAACTTCTTCCTAGGAACCTCACCAAAGGCAAGGGAAGCAAGGGCAAAAATGAACTATTGGGACTTCATCAAGATTAAAAGCTTTTGCACAGCAAAGGAAACAGTCAACAAAACCAAAAGACAACTGACAGAATGGGAGAAGATATTTGCAAATGACATATCAGATAAAGGGCTAGTATCCAAAATCTATAAAGAGCTTCTCAAACTCAACACCCATAAAACAAATAACCCAGTCAAGAAATGGGCAGAAGACATGAACAGACATTTCTCCAAAGAAGACATCCAAATGGCCAACAGACACATGAGAAAGTGCTCAACATCACTCGGCATCAGAGAAATACAAATTAAAACCACAGCGAGATACCACCTTACACCAGTCAGAATGGCTAAAATCAACAAGTCAGGAAATGACAGATGTTGGCGAGGTTGCGGAGAAAGGGGAACCCTCCTACACTGTTGGTGGGAATGCAAACTGGTGCAGCCACTCTGGAAAACAGTATGGAGATTCCTCAAAAAGTTGAAAATGGAGCTACCCTACGACCCAGCAATCGCACTACTGGGTATTTATCCTAAAGACACAAAGGTAGTGTTCCTCAGGGGCACGTGCACCCGAATGTTTATAGCAGCAATGTCCACAATAGCCAAACTATGGAAAGAACCTAGATGTCCATCAACAGATGAATGGATAAAGAAGATGTGGTATATATATACAATGGAATATTATGCAGCTATCAAAAGAAACGAAATCTTGCCATTCGCAACGACATGGATGGAACTGGAGGGTATTATGCTGAGCGAAATAAGTCAATCAGAGAAAGACAAATATCATATGATCTCTCTCATATGAGGATCCTGAGGGGCAGGTGGGGGGTTGTGGTGGGTAGGGGTTGAAAAATAATGAAACAAGATGGGATGTGGAAGGAGGCAAATCATAAGAAACTCCTAATCTCGCAAAACAAACTAAGGGTTATTGGGGGGTGGGAGTGTAGTGCTAGGGTAGATGGGTTAGGGAAATTGGGGAGGGTTTGTGCTTTGGTGAATACTGTGAAAGGTGTCAGCCTGATGATTCACAGACCTGTACCTCTTGGGCAAATAATAATTATAATTAAAAAAAGAAAAGTAAAAAAATGTATTCATGCAAAAAAAAATTAAAAACCCTGAAAAGCAAAAAAAAAAAAAGATTAAAATCTGTTGATAAGATATAATAGTTAAAAACGTTAAAATAGGAAAAAGGAAAAATTTAAAAGAAAAGAGTAAGAAAAAATAAAATTCAAAGAATTTAACTTTAAACAACTAAAGGATCATGGGGCAAAAGCGATTAATTCTCTGCATTGCTCTCCCCTAGCTCCGGAGTTCCACACTTCTCACCAATCTTGAACTTGGCTTTAGCTGGATGTTTTTTCTGGTCTTCTGGGTGAGGGGCCTGTTGCTGTGCTTCTCAAGTGTCTTTGCCTGAAGCGGAATCGCACCACCCTCGCCATGGGTCAGGCTAAGTAATCAGCTGGAGTTCGCTCTTGGAGCTTTTGTTCCCTGAACGCTTTCCATACTTTGTCGGAGGACAGGACTGAAAATGGCGACTTCCCAGTGTCCAACCTGGAGGAGTCGAGAGCTTGCGGCCTTACTCCTCAGTGCGCCTCCAGAGAAAAGCAGTCCGTCCCTCCCTTCTCCCCCGTCTCTGGCCGCACTTCGAGCTCACCTGGCCTGTGACTGAGCATGTCTATCTCTTGTGCATGGCCCTGTTTAGAATCTCCAAACCCAGAGATTCCTGCAGCCACTCCTGCGCCGCTGCTCCTGGAGAATGAAGGAGGGTTCTCTCTAGGTCTGCTGCCCATGGGGTCCCCGCTCACAGAGCAGTGGCCCGACTGTGCTTTGGATCACGGCCCAAGGTAACACCGAGCTGAGAGACACCTTCTCAGCTTGGCTCTGTCTCTCCCGTTGGCTTCTCTCTGATACCTGGGAGCTCTGTCTCGCTCAGACACCCCTGGTCTTTTTGTGTCCCCGAGGGGCCTGAGACCACACTGTCCCTGCGAGTGTTTCCCCCCCCACTTGGCCTCTGGAGTGACAACCCTCAGTGGAGCCGACTTCTAAAAGTTCCGATTTTGGGCGCCTGGGTGGCTCAGTGGGTTAAAGCCTCTGCCTTCGGCTCAGGTCATGATCTCAGGGTCCTGGGATCGAGGCCCGCATCGGGCTTCCTGCTCGGCAGGGAGCCTGCTTCCTCCTCTCTCTCTGCCTGTCTCTCTGCCTACTTGTGATCTGATCTCTCTCTCTGTGTCAAATAAATAAATAAAATCTTTAAAAAAAAAAAAAAACAAATAAAAGTTCCGATTTTGTGTTCCGTTGCTCTCTCACTTGTGGGGACCCGGCCCCTCCCCCCAGGGTCTATCCTCCCGTCACTTCAGATTCACTTCTCTGCACGTCCTACCTTCCGGAAAGTGGTCGATTTTCTTTTCCTAGAATTGCTACTCTTCTTCTCTTTGATCTCCTATAGAATTTGTAGGTGGTCAGAATAGTTTGATAGCTATCTGGGTGAATTTCTGGGACCTGATGATAATTGATCTCCTACTCCACCATCCTGCCGCTTCCTGAAATTGATTTTTAAAAGGAGTAAATGAATGAAACAAAAGGTAAGCCACCAACATGTAGCAACATGGATAAATCTCAGACATTAAGCTAAACAAAATAAGCCAGACACATAAATATGTACTGTACAATTCCATTTATGTAAAGTTCAAAAACTGACAAAATTGTTCCGTGGGAATAAAATTCAGCACAGTGACCATCTCTGGAAGTTAACAAGAAAGAGGCAAAAAAAGAAGTTTCTGTGGTGCTGGAAAGGTTTTATGTCTTTCTCTGGGTGATCCTTTCAGGAATAAAAATTAATTGAGCTCTAGTTTTAAGATCAGTGCAGTTTAAACTTTACCAAAGCACAATATGTATTTTAATGCCAGTAAAATGAGATTTTACACACTTTTAAACTTACCAATGTGTGACCCTCAACTTCCCTTTGAAGAGATGGTCTAAAGTTGATGATAGAAACAATGCATAATGACAAAAATTTTTGTCTCATCTTCTCCCTCAATTTCTCATTCACTTTCCCTTAAGTATTTCTAGTCCTCTTTTTCAAAGCATCAAATGATTATTTCATGTTCATTCCACTGCCTGATTTATCTGACAAAGCAAGTTTTTTCCAAATACATAAACTAAATTTATCCCTTTCCAATTCTGGCCAATTACTCCTCTTAGCACTACTGTCCAACACACAGGATGAATTGCTCTCAACTCAGATTCCATGCAGAAGCTAATTAGGGAATTGCATTTGTTCAGTCTCCTGACAGCTAAGATTGACAACAGACCCTCTAATGACTTATGAAATAGCCAAAGTAATGGGCTTGAAAATTTTACCTCTGGAATGATTTTCAGTTGAAGTTGAGGAAAGTGGTACAATTCTCTTTTTTTTACCCACCACCACGTTGTATTTCTGTAAATTTAATTTAAAACCTCCCTAATCTCCAAGGCGTTTCTGGAGGAAATAGTCTGAGTTAGAGTCTCAAAATCAGTCTGCTAGGATGGAAAACAGACCTACCTGACCATCTGCCTCTATGATGGCAGGTATGGCTCCTGGAGTTCATTCATTTACTCATTCATTCATTCACTCAAGAAACATTTATTGAGCACCTACTGTACTCAGCATACACTAAACAAAACAGAGTCTCTGGCTTTTCAGAGCAAATATTCTCACTGGAGAGTGATAAAATAAATGAGGTAATTTCATAAATGATGGTATATGAATAAATAAAAATGGGAGGTAGAATTGAGAATGTCCAAAAACAATGGAGACCCTTTATATAGGATGGTCAGAGATGGCCTCTCTGAGGAAGCAACATTTGAGCAGAGACTTGAATGAAGAGAATCAATTAGCTACACTAGTACTGAGGAAATCATCTGAAGCAAAGGAAAATCAGCTTCAAGAATTCAAAGGTAAAAATACTCCCTATGAGTTCTAGGAACAGAGGAAAGGAAAACCAAACAGTCATCCCTGACCTTATCCCACTTCATGGTCTCCCTACCAAGATCTTCTATTTTTCAGATATTCAGTAGTGATCCTTGACAAGACCATGGCATCACCTCCCCCAGAAAAAAATTACAACTAAAATACTTGCATCTGCCTAGATTCCTTTTCCAAAATCCTGTTGGAGAAATCCCTGCTCTTTTTGTCCCAGTTAGGCTCAGTGGAGATCCCTTCCCTCTGAAGGCCAAGAGTAAGGCTTCAATTAGGCTAGATTATTTCTGCAAATACCCCACATAAAGAGAGCTATCTTCCAGAAGGAGGTGCTGACTGAGACAAACTCTGAGGCTGAGTCAACACAACAGGGGAGATCAATAAACAGACATGAATGAGGATGCCTTTGTTAAGACTAATTGTAGGTTCATAAAACAAACTGAGGGTTACTGGGGGGTGGGAGGGTAGGGATAGGGTGGATGGGTTATGGACATTGGGGAGGGTTTGTGCTTTGGTGAATGCTGTGAAAGATGTAAGCCTGATGATTCACAGACCTGTACCCCTTGGGCAAATAATAAAAATAAAATTAAAAAAAAAAGACTAATTGTAGGTTCACTTTAAGTTACATGCCCTTTATGATTAGAAGTATTACTGCCTTGAAGAAGATAACATGCTGGGGTTTCACATCAGACATTTTGCATGATTAGGATTTCACAGTTCAGATAACTATTTGATTTTTTATTCTGGAAATTGATGCTGTTGGTCAACTAAACAGAACTCATCTAGAACTGTGGACATGGACATATGCTCAGCAAGGATTTGATGACATTACTTGTTCAATTTCTAATTTTCCTTCCCAGTCCTCAGGTTTCATAGGAACTGGCCAAATTGAGTTTATGTGTTAGAATGAGAGGATTGAAAAAGAAATTAAAGGTTAATATTGGTGTGTAAGGAACTAGTAAGCCCTAGAAGGGAATGAAGTGCTGGAAATCAAAGCAGACATTATAAAGATGGGATTAAGAGCATAGATCTTGGGGTGCCTGGGTTGGTTGAGCATCTGCCTTCCACTCAGGTCATGATCTCAGGGTCCTGAGATCAAGCCCCATGTTGGGCTCATTGCTCAGTGGGGAGTCTGCTTCTCCCTCTGCCCCTCTCTACCATTCATGCTCTCTCTAGATCTCTCTCTCCCTCTCAAATAAATAAATAAGATATTTTTTAAAAAGCATAGGCCTTGAGGTCCATATTCTAGCTCTGCCCATTAGAAGCTGCATGTCCTTTTTCAGATCCTATCATATATCTTTATCTATTTCCTTATCTGTAAACAAGGAATAATAATGTACCCACCTATGCTGGTTCTTCTGCCTTTGTCCTTCCAGACTGACCCTCCACCCTTCTCTGCCTAGCTTTCTGTCCCAGGAAGCTGATCTTCCAAAAATGCCTCACTCAGGTTCCCTCACACTCCAGCTTCCAACTGTATTTGGATGATGCAAGACAGCAGCAAGAAGGTGGAAAGTGAGAAGAAAAAGAGGTTAGGGTATTTGTTCCTCCTTCCACTCCCTGAAGATGTAAAGTGGACAGTCATGGAGTTTCATTTTTGTTTTGTTTTGTTTTCTATCTGTGGCCACAGCTTCTATCATGCAGCCCCTCTTACAATGACCACAGCATTCACTGAATTTTGGTACACCATACTCTCTCTTTGCATCTTCAGGTCAAGAGGATGCTATAAATTGTGTTATCTAAGAAGTAAATTCTGAAGAGGAGATTCATATTCAAGGAGCTTAATGGAAAAGGCTCTTAGAATCAACCCCTGTGGGGAAAGAAATGAATCAAGATTGGGCAAAGGGAGTTTGCAGTCAAAGATTTCTGCCAACTATATGGACACCTCTGACGTTGGGAAAAACCTTCAGAGTTTTCAGGAGGGGACCAAGCTCCTATACTTCCCATACATAGCAGAGATTGAAGGCAAACAGCTGTCTTCAGTCAGGGCAATTCCCAGCCACACTACCAGAGGCCTGGCTGCTAATGCCTGTCAGTTAGTGGCACTGCCACCAGCCAAGAGAATGAGTCCTCCAGGTCTGAACAAGGGACTTGGGTAGAGGATCATGCATACCCTACAGAACGATGACAGCTCTCTTCCACTGTAAATACCTCAGAGGTCCTCACATATTCTTTTATTCCCTTATCTTTACTCAAATCTCTCTAAATAGCCATTTATTTAAATTCCCTTTGTATTACCATTGGTTTCTTGCTGGGACTTCGATGAATACAGCCCCTCATCAGCTTGTTGTGAGAGTTACACAATGCCTAGCACACATTCAGGAACCATAAACATCAATTATTATCCAGAAATGAGTCTTAACCATTTTCTGACAGTGAGTGTTCCTCTACCTGAGGATTTCCATGATTTAGTGGTCAGATTGACGAGAGGTTTCTAAAGGTAGCCCAGTGGTGGGATAACTTGAAATAGAGAATGTTTTCCTGGAGAAACTGATTTTTAGCAAGTTTTTAAAGTCCAAAATAAAAAGTTAATTAAAAGTTAGGCTACCAAAATGATGTAGGCACTTCATTTACTCAAAGATCAAATTAAAAGAAAAATATGGCTCCTGCTATCACAGACTTTACGGTCCAGTGGTAAAGACAAAGAATACCAGGAATCAAGCAAATATTTGCTTTCAACTTATGGTGCAAGCAATGAATGGAGTGCACAGTTTGCAGAGACAGAGAATAACAGGGACAAGGGACAAATAGGTGGACAAGGCAGTCTGTGAAGAATTGACATTTAAGCCAAGATTAGTAGGCAATATGTTAGTCTCAGGGCCATGCTGGGTGACACTGGGGAGCAGAGACGAGTGGGATGGATATGGCTGTATGATATGAGATAAGATCACAGAAAGCGGTGGGGGCCAGACCACAGGGTCTTCTAAGCTGTTATAGAGAAGGGTTTTTCTTCCAAGTGCAATGGATGTCACTGGAAGGTTTTAAGCAGGGGAGAGATGTCATCTAATTTATGTTTATAAGAAATAGTGGTGGGCACCTGGGTGGCTCAGTGGGTTAAAGCCTCTGCCTTCAGCTCTGGTCATGATCTCAGGGTCCTGGGATCGAGGCCCTCATTGGGCTCCCTGCTCAGCGGGGAGCCTGCTTCCTCCTCTCTCTCTCTCTCTGCCTGCCTCTCTGCCTACTTGTGATCTGATCTCTCTCTGTCAAATAAATAAATAAAATCTTAAAAAAATAAAAAAGAAATAGTGGTGATTGGGATGCCTGGGTGGTTCAGTTGGTTAAGCAGCTGCCTTCAGCTTGGGTCATAATCCCAGAGTCCTGGGATCAAGTCCCTCATTGGGCTCCTTGTTCATCAGAGAGCCTGCTTCTCCCTCTACTTCTGCCTGCCACTTTGCCTGCTTGTGCTCTTTCTCTCTGAAAAATAAATAAAAATCTTTAAAAAAAGATTCATCTTAAAAAAAATAATGGTGACTACTACATGGAAAAAAGGACTGGGAATAGGCAGAGCAGAGAGATTTGGTAGGTTATGATTGTATATCAAAAAAGAAGTGATGGTGGTTTTGATAAGCATGGTGGCATTGAACCTGGAGGGAAAATGAAAAGTTCAAGATATATTTGGGCTTGATAATGACTGGGGTATGAGGGGAAAAGGAAAGGGAGAAAATAAGGACAAGTTGATGGCTTAAACAATGAAGTGTATGGTGGTGACATCTACTGATATGGGAAATGTGGGGAAACAAGTCTAGGGGAAAGTTGAAGTCTTCATTTTGCACATGTTGACTTTCAGATGTCTCCAAGCAGAAATGACAAGTAAGCATATGTGTGTTTTTGTTGCTCAGAAGAGGCATCCAGCCTAGCAATATGGGGGCATCAGTGATGATCAGAAGATCTCAAAAATCATAAGAACAAACAGTACAAACTAGTAAAAGAGTAGAAAAGAAGATAACAAGCATGCCTGATACCTAACCAAGAGGAATTCAGTATTTAGCAGTTTAGTTTAATATTTATTGAACATTATTTACATCAAAGCTTAAATGTTGCTATATGAATAATTTTATCACACAGATTTAATGCATATTGCTTTTTATTTTTTAAACCATTTTTCCTGGTCACAAATAATTCAAATATGCTTGGCCTATATCTGACATATTTGGGCCACTTCTGGCAGGGATGCCACATTTACATCTTCAGTATGATGGAGAAGGTCATAGGAATAAGACCAAGAGGCAGATCTCTGCTTCCAGCCCAAGAGACAGGTCTTTAGAGATACCTCACTGGCCAGAGACTGCTGGGGTCTTCTTTGGCTAAATAGACCCCCCAGATGGGTGTGTGGCTCAGCATAAACCTCAGAGCTTTGTATGGGTCAGAGCCTATGGCCCTTCTCTCTGTTAGTGTTCCCCTTGCTAACAGGCCCCTGCTTGTCTCAGATGTTCACACCATATGGTTGCTGGAGGTTACTGTAAGTAGGGTCATCTGCTTCTTGTTACAGTGTCATTAGGACAATTACGACAAAGGTGAAACACAAACTTGAATAAATCAGGGCCCTCTGGTTTAGCTTTCCCATGGAGGATATGTACTGTCTTCTTGGTGATTTTTCACTGACACCCTCTATTTCCAAACTCCTAACTCCAGACTAGCCTGGAAACCACCCAAGCAACTTCCAAAATTCAATCAAATGCAGTATCAGAACAGGTCCTAAAAATAAGAGGAAAAGCCCTCCCAGGAGCATTTGTAGTCTAAATGAAATCTTGCTTAGAAGGAGGCAATAAATTCAAAGAAATAAATTGCAAATGGAAGACTTTCAACCATCAGTTTGTCAGGAATTTAAGATCTAGAATACTATTTAATACCCAACATTCAGGGACCACCAACTTTCAGATAAAACTAGCCTCACATCCAAAGAACATCTCTCCAAGGATTGGGCCTGAGACATGCAGAGGAGCCAAACTCTCCAACCATCTTAGAGAAATCAGACTTTCAGAATGCAGAAGGGAAAAGTTAGAAAAGAAAACCTACCTTTCTTTCTTACATAGTTGAGATTCCTAAAACTCTTCTGACCACCCAGGAGGCTTCAGTGTATTAATTCTAGATAGAAATGGAATGATAGGCAAATATATTTTCACAAACATTTTGCTAGTATGGCAGGTCTTCCTCCCACTTCAGTCTAATCTGAGACCAAGTGCTACAATATCCCAACACCCAGGAGCAAACTGCTTGACTAAGGATGAACATTTGATATGAGATATTTCCTTTTTTTAAGAGATGGGTAATCAAATCAGGTCTGAACTATCTAGATTTCAAACATTTTAGCATAAAATTAATTAGTTTGGGCAATTACATAGTAGATAAACACCAAAAATCTAGCCCTCCCTAATTGCATGTTTACATTTTACACCTGGCTCCTTTTATTATCCTAAGGAGTTGCCTGTAGCATGACTTTCACATTAAGGAAGAGGAATCCACCAAATGATTTCATTTTTATGTCTGCAGAGCTCTTGATAAACTGACAGCAGCATCGACCCTCTCCAAATACATTTTATTTCATTAAATGGCTAATCTAAAACCAATCAACCAAGACATATAGAATGGCCATTTAGAATAAAAATGTATGGCTCTTCTAGAATGCATTGTAAAACAAATCCACAATAATTATTCAGGCAGACAGTACCTGTTAAAGAGAATCTGACTTTAATGCAGGTGTTCACAGTAATGACGGATAGACTGCAAGTTTGGATCTGTCTCACCAACAGTGCAACATTAAGAATACAGGTGTTTACATGTTAATTTAATTACTCATTATAAATAGCCCAAATATGAAGAGGCTTCAAAGTCCTGAAAGAATGAATCAAATCCCATTGCTTAACATAAACTGATTACTGTTGTGGCATAATGAAACTAACAACACATCAGAGCCAGGCTTAAATCTACAAAGGAAATTAGTAATAAGAAATGATAATGAGAAATGAGATCTCAAACTAGGTCTTGATGGTGTGAATTGGTAAATGGTTATAAAGAAAGTGAAAATGTTAGCTCCTTTCGTCAACAGAAAGGCTATGTGAACCTGCACACTCAGTGACAAATTTACAATGATAGCTTTAGAGTTGGTCATAATTTACAAATGGAGTTAAATTTTTCCCTTTGGGATCCAATTGAAACTCTCCATTTCTAGGATCCCTAAAGTAGTGAGTGGATTCAGAACTCAAACATGGTGGAAGCATGCACAATGGGCACAGAGTGACCCCGTTTCCCACCTGAACTTGGCCACTATATCCTGTTCTTTCCAGCTGTGCACAGAATGGAACCCAGAATTCCTGGAAATACTCTCACATCAGTGCCTGACATGAGAACATTTACTCTGTCTCCAGAATGGCTTAGGCAGTTGTAGAAAAGTCACTACAAAGTTAACCCAATCCATCCCTTTCATGACTATGTCAACCAACAGGCATGTTTATGGAGCATGTATCCTCTCTGGGAACAAGTCATCTCAGCAACAGGTCACCTGAAGGAAAGACAAAGGACAACTACTTCTCCCTCTGAATATAGAGCCATCATCATACTGACAGGCCCACATGCTATTTTACTTGGCTTGAGACCCAGCCAGCTTCTTTGCTCTCCCTGGTTGTCTTCAGATGAAATGAAATCAAAGGGAACCTCAATGAAACAAGTAACTCTCCAAATACAGGGAATACATTGAGGATTGTATAACTAAGTCTTCCCTGCACAGGTTAATCTTCTTGAGCTCAACAGATAACTGAAATGGATTTTCCACCTCAGTATTTGAAGAAATTATTTGTGTTCTGAAATATAACTAATGCATGCTATATATAAAATCTGAATGTGTTTTTCTTCCTGTTTTTCTTATTTACCAAAACCCTAGGAAGGCTCTTGGTTGAATCAAAAGCAGTCAGCCGTGAGGATAGGATGGACAGCACACATATTCTTTGGGCATCAGCTGTCCTTCTAAATCATTTGGGATGCTCTGGTCTGGAACACATGAACTCTTAAAACCCAGGATCTTCCTGGTAAAAAATAAATAAATGAAAATATTTTGCATATAAAAATCCAGATTTCTGTCTTCTCTTTAAAAAAAAGTATTTGGCAAAACTGAGTCCATGTTCTTTCTTGACTAAGAATTGCTGGACATGAGTGGTGGCTACCCCTTCAGGTGACCCTAAGCCCTCCACTTCCAATTGCCTTCCATATCAATCATCCAGTATCAGTTATCATTTGTCATTACACTTGTCCTACTGTAAAGAAAAAAGGAAAAGTGATGTATGTCTGGTTCCCATCTCATTTTCTGTTGGTAAATAGAGAACCTGACAAAGTTGCTTGAGTCAATAAAATTGGGAAAGTTTTATGAGGCCAGCATTACCTTGATCCCCAAACCAGGCAAAGACCCCACCAAGAAGGAGAATTAGAGACCAATATCTTTGATGAACACGGATGCAAAAATCCTCAACAAAATACTAGCCAATAGGATCGAGCAGCACATTAAGAAGATTATTCACCATTACCAAGTGGGATTTATGCCTGGGATGCAAGGTTGGTTTAACATTCGCAAATCAATCAATGTGATACAAGACATTAATAAAAGAAAGAACAAGAACCATATGATCCTCTCAATAGATGCTGAAAAAGCATTTGACAAAGTACAGCACCCTTTCTTAATCAAAACTCTTCANTAGGAATAGAGGGTACATACCTCCATATCTTCAAAGCCATCTACAAAAAACCTACAGCGAATATCATTCTCAATGGAGAAAAACTGAGCTTTTCCCCTCAAGTCAGGAACACGGCAAGGCTGTCCACTATCAAATGCTATTCAACATAGTACTAGAAGTCCTAGCCTCAGCAATCAAACAACAAAAAGAAATAAAAGGCA
>LNAC01001596.1:85347-135863 GCA_002007465.1 Ailurus styani
GGGGGTAGGGAGGGAAAAATAATGAAACAAGATGGGATGGGGAAGGAGACAAACCATAAGAGACTCCTAATCTCATAAAACAAACTGAGGGTTACTGGGGGGTGGGAGGGTAGGGATAGGGTGGATGGGTTATGGACATTGGGGAGGGTTTGTGCTTTGGTGAATGCTGTGAAAGATGTAAGCCTGATGATTCACAGACCTGTACCCCTTGGGCAAAGAATAAAAATAAAATTAAAAAAATAAAATAAAATAAAATAAAATTGGGAAAGGGCCTATTAATAAAATGTGGAATGCAGGTATCACTATCCTTCTTAATCACTATATCACTTTTCTGGTGGAAGCACATGTATCTGTTGGAGCAGAAATCAAAAAGTTAGCACTGACTCAGAATGGAAGTTCTCACCAACAGATAACCCCTAGTCCAAAGTCAAGAGCAGAAAGTACCAGGCAAGGCTGAGAAAGATGAATTCTCAGTTTTTCATCAATCTGGTTTGTCTTAAGCCAAGTTCCCTTTTTCACTCTCAGGTTTGATGTCCCACTGTTTGTATCCAAGTGCATGATGTGGTTTATCACTATTACATTTTCACTGTTTAGCAGTTAGTTTCAACCCATCTTCCAGAGGTTGAATACAGGTCTTCCCGGGTGCAAGGTGAAGATAATGCAACAGAGGGACAGAGAAATGTACTGGAGGATGGAGATACTGAAAATCTGCTTCTTCTACATATGTAGTCTCAGTAGGTTCAAAAACCAAACAAAGGCAAGAGGGACTCCAGAGGGAGAATTCTTGATCTTGTTTTCCAATCTGATAAAAGCTTCCAAATGGAAGAGGCTTCCTAATATTGTTCCTTCCCTTCTCTGTCTCTTAGTCCCTTTTCATTGTTTTTTTCCTCCCTCCTTACTCTACCATGGGGCACACAAATCCTATGGATTGCTAACATCTTTTATAAACACTTTGTCAAAATCTGGTAGGCTGATATGTTGCCAGAGGGACTTAGACCATGAATCTCAAAGTCCTAATGATTTAAATTACATTTGCTGACAATGAATATAAACCCACATTTCTGGCACTATCAGAAATGAAGCCTTCCAGGGGTGCCTGGGTGGTTCAGTCAATTAAGCGGCTGTCTTCGGCTCAGGTCATGATCCCAGGGTCCTGGGCTTAAGTCCCGAATCAGGTTCCCTGCTCAATGGAGAGCCTGCTTCTCCTCCTCCTTCTGCTTGCCACTCTGCTTACTTGTGCTATCCCTCTGTCAGATAAATAAATAAATAAAAATCTTTTTAAAAAAACCAATGAAGCCTTCCTCTCAAAGCATGTATTCCAAGCCTTGCTTGAATGTACAAATATGAAATCCATTGTATCTTTCATATGCTGTAGCAATGGAGACTAGAGAGACTGTGACCTATGGGTGCTCTAAGAGGATGAGACTTGTAACTCTTTGTCATAGTTTACCCTATTCTTTGCTTCTCACAGCAATTTGTGGTGGGTGTCAGGACCCCAAACTATTATCTGAGGCATGAAAAATCAACTAGCTATCTCTGGGAACTGAACTACAAAAACTGTATTAGAAAGAATTAACAAGGGGGCACCTGGGTGGCTCAGTGTGTTAAGCCTCTGCCTTCAGCACAGGTCATGATCTCAGGGTCCTCTGCTCAGCAGGGAGCCTGCTTCCCCCTCTCCCTCTGCTTGTCTCTCTGCCTACTTATGATCTCTTCATGTCAAATAAATAAATAAAATATTTTTAAAAAAGAAAGAATTAACAAGGTATACATACATCATACTTGACATGTTATGTCTCAAAGAAAAAGCTGAAAAGGACATTTGTCAGAGCTTGGTTATAAATTCCTTTCCTCCAGAACTTCTTCATCCTATCTGCCTAAGCAGATAGATCACAGAGCTTGTCAGGCCATAGAACTAGGACAAAAGACAGGCGCAACTCAACATTTCCTAATGACATCAGTGAAATATATCAATTATGTTTTGCTATATAATAAAGTATCCCATTTTTTTGGCTTAAAACACAAATGCTTATAATTTCTCATAATTCTATTGTTGGCTGAGTAGTTCTTCTGGTCTACATAACAGCTGATTTCTTCTGGACTCTCTCATCTGTTGATGGTTTAGGATGGCCTTACTCAGATTTTTGACAGACTGGAGACCAGTGAATTCAGTATCCCTCCTTATGGCCTCTTTTACTCCAGCAAGCTAGTTGAGCTTCAAACCTCAGGATTCTAACAACAGCAGGAGAAGTTGTAATGCACAAATGCTTCTCAATTCTCAACTTGTGTCACTTTTTGTTAGTATCCCATTGGCTAAAATAAGTTATATGGCCAAAAAGGAGGTGCATAATTTGTGGCCCACTTTGCAATTTACCACAGGGAATTCTCAAATCACCTGCTAAGGATTCAAAAAGAGTAATAAAACTGAAGCATGAAAAATTAAAAAATACACAAAGTAGAGATAGAAGTGATTGACAGAGTCTATATTTTGGACAGAAACATACTGAGACGAGGGTTTGGGAGCCTGGAGTTTATCTGGGAAGAAATTTCAGAAGATACCTATAGGGATGTAAGGAAATGAAGGCAGGGAAAAGGGGAAGTGTGTTAGTGAGCATGTTATTACTGTTAGCAATTGAGGCTCAGAACTACTGGATATTTCTGGGAGATGATGTAGAGAACATGCCTTAGCATTCTCCTATCCAATAGGTAAAAGCACTAGGCTATTGATCCACCACTTTCTGTACATAATTAATATAGGGACATTTCAGAGGCAAAACTCCCAACACTTCTGGGTCAGTCTGTACATGACCCAAGCATGTTAGAGGCCAACAAAGTCTTTAGGTAAAGAACCTAAAGTAGGAAGTCCTCAAGTTGAGTCAGCATGCAGGGATAGTGCTGAGATACTGAGAACCTCTGCTATAATGGAATGATGTGAATGAAGCTATTGGGTTCACATGCCAACGTCAGGATTTACTTATAACCTTGGACAAGTTGTCTCATCAGTCTGTGCCTCTGTTTCCTCATAATACTGTCTACCTCATAAAAATTGTTAAGAGAAATAAATAGATTCTTCTAGCTAAAGTGCTTAGAGCAGTGCTTGGCAACATGCTAAGTGTTAGTTAATGCTACTGTCATATAATTTCTTTTTTTTACTGTGATGTCAAAGCCCACCAGGATCTGTTCACCCAGAGCAGACCCCAGTTCCAGGGAAGCACTTCAAGGGCCCAGAGGGAAAGAAATTTAAGAGTGCTACTACTGTCTGAGCTGAAAGAATTAAGCTCTGAAGTACAAAAATTAAGACCATTTTTATTAATGTTTTCTGAAGTGGTAAGAAACAAGGTGCAGAGCACAAGTAAATAAGTAGGAGAGAAACCTGACACCAGGGGAGAATCTTAAACTAAATTTCAGTAGAGTCATCATCTCAGCACTCACATCCTGGGACCAGACAAGCTCACTGGATGTTTCATGGGGCAGAGGGTTGCCACTGGGGCAGGACAGTCATCTGTGCCCCATCTGCATCTTCTGGTAGTTTGCCTAGATTTCTCCCTTCTTTCCTTGATCCCTCCAGGAAAGTATACCCTGTGAGCTGGATGTTATCATTCACACATCTCAACACTGTCCCACTGAACAGCTGAAGCCCAAGAGGTTCTCCTAATACTGTTCACATTAACCTGGGTTTATGAGAATTTGTTCAGGATAAGGAGTCTACAAAGAAACCTAAACTAGCCTCAGAATTGGAATTACTAAATAGACCGTAAGAGGAGACCATCCTTCACAACACATTTCTTGGGCTCTGCTACCTGAAGTCTTTCCTGCTTCTCCCCCACTCTCCATTCCCAGCCAGACTACCTGGGGACAGAAGCCCCAAGCCCCACCTAGTGTATTTTTTTTCTCTTTCTCAAACAATATTAATTCCCAACCCTGTGTGTCAAGCCCTTTGTGGAATGCCTATGTGGTTGTTATCACTGCAGCCCCACTTTACAAATGAAGAAACTGAGGCTCGATAAATTGAAGAAGATGATGAAGCCAAGATTCAAATACAGGCAAACAAATTCCAACAGCCACCTCTGTATTACCTGACTACATTCTACCTTTTTTTTTTCTCATGTTGGTGTCTCTTGTGCTCCTGCTTTACCTCCCCAGGTGGTGAGTTGCCTAGGGCAGTGTCCTTGGAATACTTAAGTGTGAAGGGCACCATAAGATAATTTAATTGAATCCAGTCTAGTCTTCTGCCAATGGCTAACCTCTCTTATCTGTTATCATTTAACTTTTGCTTGAGTAATACCAAAAAGAAATACGGTTCTTTGGTGGATAAATTTCATTACTCGGAGTTTCTGCTTTATTCTGCACTGAGAAGTACTTCCCACGGGTCTCAGAATGGCTTCACCTTCCACATGAAAGTTCTTCAGATCTGCAAAGATAGAAATCTTATCACTTCATAGTCTTCACTTCTCCATTCCAGAAACTTCCTTCACTACCTTTAGCTATTACTTGGAAGGCATTATATTACATCTCCTTCCTTATCCTGATCACCTGTCTCAAACAGGTGATAACTGATGACATTTTTAAATCCTGGAGCCCAGTACTGAATAAGCTAAATGTAGCCTGTTTAAAGTACAACAATGTAATGTTTTGTCAACTCTATCTGCTGCAATGTCTGGCACTTAGAATATGTTTATAGGATTATGATGTAATATGCATGAATGACTGAGCCAATGACAGACATCACACCACTAAAATTCTGGGCCGGGGTTTTGTCATCAGCAAAATGGGAGTGATAATCTCAGCCTTTCCTACTTCAAAGTTTTGCGAGGAGGAACAAACAGCACAACATGTATGGGAATTGAAAAAAATATAATTAAAATCATGTGATACATCAATTTAATCTGTTCTCTGTCAAAATTGGGACCAAAGTTGGCCAACAACTTGATGAGAGAAAGGTAGATCCTTCCTCCAATAAAAAAATTTGTGCCTTGATCAAGTCCCAAAGACCTGATCAGCAATTTGGTGAGAACAACAGTGAACTCATTTTCCCCATCCCTGTAATTGACACAAGTCCTTCCGGCTGCCCATCATTCTTCCATCCCTCTTTTGATAAAATAGTCCCAGTGGTCCTCTGGGAAACCATTCCTACCTCACTTTCACTTCATGCCAACCAAGAGGGAATAACTCATGTCCCACCCCCCAGAGGATGGCCCTGATGGAATTTAGCTAAACAACATATCCTATCTTCTTGGCCATAGTGATTGGTTCTTGGATGGTCATTAGATCTAACTCAGGCCAATGAAGATCAAGCTTAAAATTTCTTTTCAACTATCTCTTTTCTGCTAAATATGCAAAAGAAGACTATGGCCTCTGGAATGGTGACATCTAAGAGGAAAGCCTCCATGAGAATTGAGCCAACAGCAATGAAGTTGAGCCAAGAAAGAGAGAAAGTAAGTCCTGAGCATATTGTCTGAGGTTGGATCAAACTATCCCTGAAGTGAGACTAGCTCTGTATTTTTCAATTATACAAGCCAATGGATTCTCTATATTGCTTAAACCAGTCTGGGTTTAAATATGTACCTGAAATTAAAAAAAAATCTTCTGGATAAAGTCCTTTATGCAACTACCTACATTTTTTCTCCTTTCTTTTGTGGCTACTGAGATAGATATATAGGGAATAGCAGTTTAGCTATCCCCAAATAGTCTGTAAGACTCCATGAGCATGGTGCTAAGTATGAAGTCCCCTTTCTTATAAAATGGAGAGTAGAATATGCCTTTCAGAATTGTTTTGAGGATTAAAGGACAGAGTGTGTGTAAATTTCTCTGCACATTGCATGACACATATTAAGTATCAGCAGCACATTTTTCTTCTCTTTTCCAAAAGCAGTGATCTACTGTGTCCCCAGAATGTGACAAAGACTTTAGATTTTAATTTCAGGGACTAATGGGTACAGAAATACAGTAAGTTATAAGAGTAAAATGATAATTAGAATCTTATCACAAAGAAGCAACCTACAGGGAGGGGCAAATGAGAAATGGCCCTTCAGTACAAAGCTACGTTTTTCCTTGGACTGTCAGTCTCAGTTCCTTGAAGCTAAGCAATCTCCATAAAAGGAAATCCAGAAAAGCTATCTCCATAAAAATTCTTCATATCCTCACCACCACAATTGTCATTGCCATGGGACAACTGTTTGGGGGGCCTTTGAAAGACTCAGCAAATTTTTAGAACTTTGGTTTAACCAGCTTCTCTTCCTCTCTTCCAGTGCCCCTGAAAATGCCCCCTTCTACACTTTCCTAGTTGCAGAAGCATCTAGGAAGTTACCACCACCCTTCAGATGGCTTTAACCAGACAAGAAATTGAAGAAGTACCTCATCAAAGTGTCTGGGGGGTGAAGAAGCCTGTGCATCCTAGGGCCATGATGCCAACATTCCTCTACCTATCCTTTTCAAGTAGCTCTCCCTTCCCCTCAGGAGATACCTGAGTCCACTGAGGTCACCACCACACCACCAATCTATCTCACTGCTCTTCTTTCTTCCAGAAGCCTCTCTGGATCCCAGGACATAAAATAACTGCCCCTACAAAGATTGCAGAACATTTCACTAAGTACCATTTGACACAATGAGCTTATAGTAGTGTCTAACTTTCCTCCTGGCAACAGAGACCACACCTTCCATGTATTTGTAAAAGTGTCCAGCATTATAGGTGCTTAAGGAGTAAATTTTAAATGTATCCTAACACCTTACATTCATCACAATTTCAGAATCTCAGCAAGTCCTCTCCCTCAGAGAGTCTTTTTTTTTTAAGAATTATTTCACATATTATACATGCCACTTTTTTAAAGATTTTATTTATTTGAGAGAGAGAGAGAGAATGAGAGAGTGAGCATGAGAGGGAGGAGGGTAGAAGGAGAAGCAGACTCTGCTGAGCGGGGAGCCTGATGTGAGACTCGATCCTGGGACTCCAGGATCATGACCTGAGCCGAAGGCAGTTGCTTAACCAACTGAGCCACCCAGGAGCCCCAGAGAGTCTTTTCATGGGAGCAAATAATAGGCTTAATTTCTTTTTAAGAAATTATCAAGCAAACAGGCAGTAATGCAGATACAAGATCATATTCTGGGACATCAGCATCCAATGACTCCAGTTTCAGAAATCTAGGACCATTAAATATTTAGGGGCATTTTTAAAAATTGAGTTATACGACATGGATGGAACTAGAGGGTATTATGCTGAGCGAAATAAGTCAATCAGAGAAAGACAATTATCATATGATCTCTCTGATACGAGGAACTTGAGGGGCAAGGTGAGGGGTAGTGAGGGATAGGGAGGGAAAAATAATGAAACAAGATGGGATGGGGAAGGAGACAAACCATAAGAGACTCCTAATCTCACAAAACAAACTGAGGGTTACTGGGGGGTGGGAGGGTAGGGATAGGGTGGATGGGTTATGGACATTGGGGAGGGTTTGTGCTTTGGTGAATGCTGTGAAAGATGTAAGCCTGATGATTCACAGACCTGTACCCCTNCCCCTGGGGCAAAGAATAAATAATAAAATAATAATAAATAAAAAATAATAAATAAAAAATTCAAAAAAATTGAGTTATAATTGACAAAGTTGTGTATACTTAAAGTTTATAATGTGATGATTTTATATATATATTGTGAAATGAATACCAAGATCAAATTAATCAACACATCCATCACCTCACATAATTACCTTTTTTCATTTTGTTAAGAACACTTAGGATCTACTCTCTTACCAATTTCAAGTATAGAATATACTATTATTAAGTATAGTTACCATGCTGTACATTAGCTCACAGCACTTATTCAGCTTATAACTAAAAGTTTGTACCCTTTGACAAACATATCCCCATTTCCCCTACCCTAGAGGAACTCTTCCAGGTTACCTCAGGAAACCAGAGTTCTACTCTGTTTATATGAGCTCAATTTTTTGTTTGTTATTGTTCCTGTCTTAGATTATAGATATAAGAGATACAATATTTGTCTTTCTCTGTTTTGGCTTATTTTACTTACCACATTTATCCATGTTGTCACAAATTGGAGGATTTCCTACCTTTTCATGGATGAATAATATTCCATTACATACAAATATCTCATATTCTTTATCCATTTACCCGTTGATGGATACCCACATTGTTTCCATATCTTTGCTACTGTGAACACTGCAATGAACATGGGAATGGAGATAACTCAGGACACTGAATTTGCTTCCTTCAGATATATTCCCAGAAGTCGAATTGCTGGATTGTATGGTAGTTTTATTTTTAATATTTTGAGGAACCTCCATACCATTTACTAATGTACTTTCCCACACAACAGGGCACAAGTGTTCCCTCTTCTCCATATCCTCACTACCACTTGCTATCTCCTATCTTTTTTTCTCCAGTAAAAAGACCTTTTATTTACTCACAGAGCAACTTGTATCAGTCTTACATGACACAGTTTGTCACAGGATGATGCACTGAGGACCATACATACTTGTATGTAAAGCAGGGTTTCTACTACAGAAGAAGAACACTGAAGTTATGAAACTTGGAGCTTATAGAGGAGCTGCTGACACACGTGACCTTTCTTTCCAGGGTGGCAGGGGGCAGGAGGAGTGGAGAAAGAAAACTTTGCTTTAGAATATAAACATATCTCCAAGGAAAGGAGAGATCTCCAGCTTCTTTTCACACTATCCTGGGAAGTACACAAAGGGCTCCAGAGGAAAGAAGACTTTAAATTCCTCTAGCATGATACATATTGTCCAATTTCCAAGGCTTGTTTGCATTTCAATGATTATTTTTAAAAATTTCTTATTATGTTCAGTTAGCCATCATATAGTACATCATTAGTTTTTGATATAGAGTTCAATGGTTCATTAGTTGCTTATAACACACAGTGTACATCACAAGTGCCCTCCATAATACCTATCCCCAGTTACCCATTCCCCACACCCATCCCTTCAGAATCCTTTAGTTTTTTACCTGGAGTCCAGAGTCTCTCATGGTTTGTCTCCTTCTCTGATTTCTTCTCATTCAGCCGTCTCTCCCTTCCCCTGTGGTCCTCTGCACTATTCCTTATGTTACACATATGAGTGAAACCATATGATAATTGTCTTTCTCTAAGTCAATCAGAGAAAGACAATTATATGATTTCCTGATATGAGGAACTTGAGGGGCAGGGTGGGAGGTTGTGGGGGGTAGGGAGGGCAAAATAATGAAACAAGATGGGATGGGGAAGGAGACAAACCATAAGAGACTCCTAATCTCACAAAACAAACTGAGAGTTATTGGGGGGTGGGAGGGTATGGATAGGGTGGATGGGTTATGGACATTGGGGAGGGTTTGTGCTTCGGTGAATGCTGTGAAAGGTGTGAGCCTGATGATTCACAGACCTGTACCCCTGGGGAAAAAAAAAAAAACAACCCACAAAAAACTTAAAAAATAATAATTGTCTTTCTCTGCTTGACTTATTACACTTAGCGTAATCCCCTCTAGTTCCACCCACATCAATGTAAATGGTAGGTATTCATCCTTTCTGATGGCTGAGTAATATTCCATTGTATACATGAACCACATCTTCTTTATCCATTCATCTATTGAAGGACATCTCAGTTCCTTCCACAGTTTGACAATTGTGGACATTGCTGCTATGGACATTGGGGATCAGTTGCCCCTTCTTTTCACCAAATCTGTATTTTTGGTGTAAATACCCAGTAGTGCAATTGCTGGCTCATAGTGTATCTCTGTTTTTAAAGTCTTGAGGAACATCCATACTCTTTTCCAAAGTAGCTGGCCAGCTTGCATTTCCACCAACAGTGTGAGAGGGTTCACCTTTCTCCACTTCATTGCCAAAATTTATTGTTTCCTGTCTTGTTAATGTCTGCCATTGTAACTGGTGTAAGGTGGTATCTCAGTGTGGTTTTGATTTGTATTTCCCTGATGCCAAGTGAAGTTGAACATTTTTTCATGTGTCTGTTGGCCATGTGTATGTCTTCTTTGGAGAAGTGTTTGTTCATGTCTTCTGCCCATTTATTGATTGAATTATTTGTTCTTTGGGTGGTGAGTTTAAGAAGTTCTTTATACATCTTGGATGTATAATCCTTTATCTGTAACCCTTTATCTGTAATGTCATTTGCAAATATCTTCTCCCATTTGATGGGTTGCCTGTTAGTTTTGTTGACTATTTCCTTTGCTGTGCAGAAATTTTTATCTTGATGAAATCGCAAAAGTTCATTTTTGCTTTTGTTCCCCTCGCCTTTGGAGATGTGTCTTTTAAAACTTTTTATTTTATTTTATTTTATTATTTTATTTTATTTATTTTACTTTTTCAGTGTTCTAAGATTCATTGTTTATGCACCACACCCAGTGCCCCATGCAATATGTGCCCTCCTTAATATCCACCACCAGGTTCACCCATCCCCACTCCCCTCCCCTCCATAACCCTCAGTTTCTTTCTTAGAATTTACAGTCTCTCACCTTTTCTCTCCCTCTCAGATTTACCCCAATTCACTTTTCCTTTCCTTCTCCTAATGTCCTCCATTTTATTCCTTATGTTCCACAAGTAAGTGAGACCATATGATAATTGACTTTTCTGTTTGACTTACTTCACTCAGTACAATCTCCTCCAGACCCATCTATGTTGATACAAAAGTTGGGTATTCATCCTTTCTGATGGTTGTGTAATATTCCATTGTATATATGGACCATGTCTTCTTTATCCATTCATCTGTTGAGGGGCATCTTGGGTCTTTCCACAGTTTGGTGATTGTGGACATTACTGCTATGCACATTGGGGTATATATGATCCTTCTTTTCACTACATCTGTATCTTTCAGGTAAATACCCAGTAGTACAATTGCTGGGTCATAAGGTAACTCTATTTTTTTAAAGATTTTATTTATTTATTTGATACAGAGAGAGACATTACAAGTAGGCAGAGAGGCAGGCAGAGAGAGAGGAGGAAGCAGGCTCCCTGTGGAGCAGAGAGCCCGATGCGGGCCTCGATCCCAGGACCCTGAGATCATGACCTGAGCCGAAGGCAGGGGCTTTAACCCACTGAGCCACCCAGGCGCCCGGTAACTCTATTTTTAACTTTTTGAGGAAACTTCACACTGTTTTCCAAAGTGGCTGCACCAAATTTCATGCCCACCATTGGTGTAAGAGGGCTCCCCTTTCTCCACATCCTCTCCAACACTTGTTGTTTCCTGTCCTGTTGATTTTGTCTGTTCTAAATGGTGTAAGGTGATATCTCACTGTGGGTTTGATTGGAATTTTCCTGCTGGCTAGTGATGATAAACATTTTTTCATGTGTTTGTTAGCCACTTGTATGTCTTCTTTGGAGAAGTGTCTGGTCATGTCTTCTGCCCATTTTTGACATAATTTTCTGTTTCTTGGGCATTGGTTTTGAGAACTTCTTTATAGAACTTGAATATCAGCCCTTTGTCTGTAGCGCCATTTGTGAATATCTTCTCCCATTTGATGGGTTGCCTCTTTGTTTTGCTGACTGTTTCCTTTGCTGTGCAGAAGCTTTTTTATCTTGATGAAGTCCCAAAAGTTGATTTTCATTTTTGTTTCCTTTGCCTTTGGAGATGTGTCTTGAGAGAAGTTGCTGAGGCTGATGTTGAAGAGGTTTCTGTCTATGATCTCCTCTAGGATTTTGATGGATTCCTGCCTCACATTGAGGTCTTTTATTCAAAGAAAAGAAACAGAGACAGTGTCATCTGCCACAGAACTAATGGATATGGATATAAGCAAGATGACAGAGATAGCATTCAGACTAGCAACCATAAAGTCAATAGCTAGGCTTGAAAACAGCATTTGTGACAATATAGAATTTCTAAGGGCAGAAATGAGATCTAATCAGGCCAAATTTAAAAATGCTATGAATGAGATGCAGTCTAAATTGGATACTCTAACAGTCAGAGTAAATTAGGCAGAAGAGAGAATTAGTGATCTAGAAGATAAGCTGATGGAAAAGAAGGAAGTGGAGGAAAACAGAGAAAGGCTTCTAGTAGCACATGAGAAAAGGATTACATCAGTGATGCCATGAAATGTTCCAAAGTCAGGATTATTGGGATCCCAGAGGGGGTGGAGAGAGAGAGAGGACTAGAAAGTATATTTGAGCAAATCATAGCTGAGAACTTTCTGACTCTGAGAAAGGAAACAAGCATTTGAGTCCAAAAGGCAGAAAGGACCCCTCCCAAAATCAATATAAATAGAACAACACCCCAATATATAATAAAGAAGCTTGCAAATCTTACAGCCAAAGAAACAATCCTGAGAATAGACAGGAAGAGGAGGTTCCTTACCTATGGAGGGAGGAACATCAGAATAACAACAGACCTGTCCACAGAAACTTGGCAAGCCAGAAAGGGCCAGGAAGACATAATCACGGTAATAAATGAAAAGGACATGCATCCCAGAATACTTTATCCAGCAAGACTGTCATTCAGAATGGATGGAGAAATAAGGAGCTTTCAGGACAGGCAGAAACTGAAAGAATATGTGACCACCAAGCCAATCCTGCAATATTTGTTCTTCCAATCCATGAGCATGGAATGTTTTTCATTTTCATTCATGAATACTTTATAGTTTTCTGAATACAGATTCTTTGGCTCTTTGGTTAGGTTTATTCCTAGGTATCTTATGGTTTTGGGTGCAATTGTAAATGGGATCGACTCTTTAATTTCTCTTTCTTCTGTTTTGCTGTTGGTATATAGAAATGCCAAAGATTTCTGTGCATTGATTTTATATCCTGACACTTGACTGAATTCCTGTATGAGTGCTAGCAGTTTTGGAGTGGAGTCCTTTGGGTTTTCCACATAAAGTATCATATCATCTACAAAGAGTGAGAGTTTAGCTTCTTCCTTGGCAATTTGGATACATTTTATTTCTTCCTCTTTTCTCTTTGCTGAGGCTAGGACTTCTAGTACCATGTTGAATAAGAGTGGTAATAGTGGACAGCCCTGCCGTGTTCCTGACACGAGGGGAAAAGCTCTCAGTGTTTTTCCATTGAGAATGATATTCGCTGTGGGTTGTTCATAGATGGCTTTGATGATATTGAGGTATGGACCCTCTATGCCTACACTGTGAAGAGTTTTGATCAAGAAAGGGTGCTATACTTGGTGAAATGCCTTTTCAGCATCTATTGAGAGGATCATATGGTTCTTGTTCTTTCTTTTATTAGTGTCTTGTATCACACTGATTGATTTGCGAATGTTAAACCAAACGCTCAGCCCAGGGATAAATCCCATTTTGTCATGGTGAATAATCCTTGTAATGTGCTCTTGGATCCTATTGGCTAGTATTTTGTTGAGAATTTTTGCACCCGTGTTCATCAAGGTAATGGTGGTCTCACACAGTGAGTTTGGATGTTTTCCATCCATTTCTATTTTTTGGAACAGTTTCCAGAGAATAGGTATTAATTCTTTAACTGTTTGGTAGAATTCCCCTGGGAAGCCACCTGGTCCTGGCCTCTTGTTTGTTAGGAGATTTTTGATGACTGCTTCAATCTCCTTAGTGGTTAGGGGTCTATTCAGGTCTTCAATTTTTCCTGGTTCAGTTTTGGTGTTTATATTTCTCTAAAAATGCATGCATTTCTTCCAGATTGTCAAATTTCCTGGTGTAGCATTGCTCATAATATGTTCTTATAATTGTTTGTATTTCTTTGGTGTGGGCTATGATCTCTTCTCTTTCATTCATGAATTTATTAATTTGAGTCCTTTTCTCAAGGGATTTTCTTTTGGATAAGTCTGGCCAGGTGTTTATCAATCTTATTAATTCTTTCAGAGAACCAGCTCCTAGTTTCATTGATTTGTTCTACTGTACTTTTGGTTTCCATTTCATTGATTTCTTCTCTCACCTATATTATTTCTGTTCTCCTGCTGGGTGTAGCCTTTCTTTGCTGTTCTTTCTCCAGCTCCTTTAGGTGGAGGGTTAGGTTGTGGACTTGAGACCTTTCTTGTTTCTTGAGAAAGGCTTGTATTGCTATGTACTTTCCTCTCAGGAATGCTTTTGCTGTGTCCCAACGATTTTGAACAGCTGTGTTTTCATTTTCATTTGTTTCCATGAATTTTTTAAATTCTTCTTTAATTTCCTGGTTGACCTACTCATTCTTTACTAGGATGTTCTTTCGCCTGATGTATTTCAGATCATTCCAACGTTCCTCTTGTGGTTGAGTTCTAGATTCAGAGGGTTCATGGCCTGAAAATATGCAGGGAATGATCCCAATCTTTTGGTACCTCGTGAGACCTGATTTGTGACCCAGAATATGGTATATTCTGGAGAATGTTCCATGTGCACTAGAGAAGAATGTGTATTCTGTTGTTTTGGGGTGGAATGTTCTGAAAAGATCTGTGATATCCAACTGATCCAGCGTGTCATTTAAAACCTTTATTGACTTGTTGAACTTTTGCTTCAATGATCTGTGCATTTCAGGAAGGGGAGTGTTAAAATCCCCAACTATTATTGTATTATTGTCTATGTGTTTCTTTGCTTTTGTTATTAATTTGTTTATATAAGTGGCTGCTCCCATGTTAGGGGCATTGATATTTACAATTGTTAGATCTTCTTGTTGGAAACATCCTTTTAGTATGATATAGTATCCTTCCTCATCTCTTATGATATTCTTTTTTTTTTCCCCCAGGAGTACAGGTCTGTGAATCATCAGGCTTACACCTTTCACAGCATCACCAAAGCACAAACCCTCCCCAATGTCCATAACCCATCTACCCTATCCCTACCCTCCCAACACCCAGTAACCCTCAGTTTGTTTTGTGAGATTAGGAGTCTCTTATGGTTTGTCTCCTTCCCCATCACATCTTGTTTCATTATTTATCTCTCCAAAAACCCCATGACCCCCTGCCCTGACCCTCAAGTTCCTCATATCAGAGAGATCATATGATAATTGTCTTTCTCTGATTGACTTATTTCGCTCAGCATAATACCCTCTAGTTCCATCCACGTCGTTGCAAATGGCAAGATTTTGTTTCTTTTGATAGATGCATAGTATTCCATTGTATATATATCGCCCAGCTTCTTTATCCATTCATCTGTTGATGGACATCTAGGTTCTTTCCATAGTTTGGCTATTGTGCATATTGCGGGTATAAACATTCGGGTGCATGTGCAACTAAGGATCACTACCTTTGTATCTTTAGGGTAAATACTCAGTAGTGCGATTCCTGGGTTGTAGGGTAGCTCTATTTTCAACTTTTTGAGGAACCTCCATACTGTTTTCCAGAGTGGCTGCCCCAGTTTGCATTCCCACCAACAGTGTAGGAGGGTTCCCCTTTCTCCAGATCCTCGCCAACAACTATCGTTTCCTGCCTTGTTGAATTTAACCATTTTGACTGGTGTGAGGTGGTAGCTCACTGTTGTTTTGATTTTTATTTCCCTGATGTCGAGTGATGTTGAACACTTTCTAATGTATCTGTTGGCCATTTGGATGTCTTCTTTGGAGAAATGTCTGTTCATGTCTTCTGCCCATTTCTTGACTGGGTTATTTGTTCTATGGGTGTTGAGTTTGAGAAGCTCTTTATAAATTTTGGATACAAGCCCTTTATCTGGTATGTCATTTGCAAATATCTTCTCCCATTCTGTCAGTTGTCTTTTGGTTTTGTTGACTGTTTCCTTTGCTGTGCAAAAGCTTTTAATTTTGATTAAGTCCCAATAGTTCATTTTTGCCCTTGCTTCCCTTGCCTTTGGTGATGTTCCTAGGAAGAAATGGCTGCGGTTGAGGTCAGAGAGGTTGCTGCCTGTGTTCTCCTCAAGGATTTGCATGGATTCGTTTCTTACATTGATGTCCTTTATCCATTTTGAGTCTATTTTTGTGTGGTGTAAGCAAATGATCCAGTTTCATTTTTCTGGATGTGGCTGTCCAGTTTTCCCAACACCATTTGTTGAAGAGACTGTCTTTTTTCCACTGGACATTCTTTCTTGCTTTGTCAAAGATTAGTTGACCATAGAGTTGAGGGTCCATTTTTGGGCTCTGTATTCTGTTCCATTTATGTATGCATCTGTTTTTCTGCCACTACCATACTGTCTTGATGATGACACCTTTGTAATAGAGCTTGAAGTCTGTAATTATGATGCCGCCAACTTTGCTTTTTTTTTTTTCTAACATTCCTTTGGCTATTTGGGGTATTTTCTGGTTCCATATAAATTTTAGGATTATTTGTTCCATTTCTTTGAAATAAATGGCTGGTATTTTGATGGGGATTGCATTAAATGTGTAGATTGCTCTAGGTAGCATAGACATTTTCACAATATTTGTTCTTCCAATCCATGAGCATGGAATGTTTTTCCACTTCTTGGTGTCTTCCTCAATTTCTTTCATGAGTACTTTATAGTTTTTTGAATACAGATTCTTTGCCTCTTTGGTTAGGTTTATTCCTAGGTATCTTATGGTTTTGGGTGCAATTGTAAGTGGGATCGATGCTTTAATTTCTCTTTCTTCTGTTTTGTTGTTGGTATACAGAAATGCAACTGATTTCTGTGCATTGATTTTATATCCTGACACTTGACTGAATTCCTGTGAGTTCTAGCACTTTTGGAGTGGAATCCTTTGGGTTTTCCACATAAAGTATCATATCATCTGTAAAGAGTGAGAGTTTGATTTCTTCCTTGCTAATTTGGATGCCTTTTATTTCTTTTTGTTGTCTGATTGCTGAGGCTAGGACTTCTAGTACTATATTGAATAGCAGTGGTGATAGTGGACAGCCTTGTGTTCCTGACTTTAGGGGGAAAGCTCTCAGTTTTTCTCCATTAAGAATGATATTTCCTGTTGGTTTTTCGTAGATGGCTTTGATGATATTGAGCTATGTACCCTCTATGTCTACACTGTGAAGAGTTTTGATCAAGAAAGGGTGCTGTACTTTGTCAAATGCTTTTTCAGCATCTATTGAGAGGATCATATGGTTCTTGTTCTTTTTTTTATTAATGTCTTGTATCACATTGATTGATTTGCGAATCTTAAAACAACCTTGCATCCCAGGAATAAATCCCACTTGGTCCTGGTGAATAATCCTTTTAATATGCTGCTGGATCCTATTGGCTAGTATTTTGTTGAGGTTTTTTGCATCCGTGTTCATCAAGGATGTTGGTCTATAATTCTCCTTTTTTGATGGGGTCTTTCCTGGTTTGGGGATCAAGATAATACTGGCCTCATAAAATGAGTTTGGAAGGTTTCCTTCCATTTCTATTTTTTTGAACAGTTTCAGGAGAAGATGTATTAATTCTTCTTTAAATGTTTGGTAGAATTCCCCTGGGAAGCTGTCTGGCCCTGGGCTCTTCTTCGTTGGGAGATTTTTGATGACTGCTTCAATCTCCTTACTGGTTAGGGGTCTATTCAGGTCTTCAATTTCTTCTTGGCTCAGTTTGGGTAGTTTATATTTCTCTAAGAATGCATCCATTCTTCCAGATTGTCAAATTTGCTGCTGTCAAGTTGCTAATAATATGTTCTTTTAATTGTTTGTATTTCTTTGGTGTTGTTTGTGATCTCTCCTCTTTCATCCATGATTTTAATTTGGGTCCTTTCTCTTTTCTTTTGGATAAGTCTGGCCAGGGGTTTATCAATCTTATTAATTCTTTCAAAGAACCAGCTCCTAGTTTCGTTGATTTGTTCCACTCTTCTTTTGGTTTCTATTTCATTGATTTCTGCCCTGATCTTTATTATTTCTCTTCTCCTGCTGGGTATAGGCTTTCTTCGCTCTTCTTTCTCTAGCTTTTGTAGGTGTAGAGTTAGGTTGTGTACTTGAGACCTTTCTTTTTTTTTCTTTTTAATTTTATTTTTATTCTTTGCCCAAGGGGTACAGGTTTGTGAATCATCAGGCTTACATCTTTCAAAGCATTCACCAAAGCACAAAACCTCCCCAGTGTCCATAACCCATCTACCCTATCCCTACCTTCCCACCCCCCATTAACCCTCAGTTTGTTTTGTGAGATTACTAGTCTCTTTGGTGGGATGGGGAAGGAGACAAACCAAGGAGACCTTTCTTGTTTCTTGTGAAAGGCTTGTATTTCCATATACTTTCCTCTCAGGTCTGCTTTTGCTGTGTCCCAATGATTTTAAACAGTTGTATTTTCATTTTCATTTGTTTCCAGGAATTTTTAAATTTTTCTTTAATTTCCTGGTTGACCCATTCATTCTTTAGTAGGATGTTCTTTAGCCTCCATGTATTTGAGGTCTTTCCAACTTTCCTCTTGTGGTTGACTTCTAGTTTCAGAGCATTATGGTCTGAAAAGATCCACGGAATGATCCCAGTCTTTTGGTACCTGTTGAGACTTGATTTGTGACCTGGAATATGGTCTATTCTGGAGAATGTTCCATGTGCACTAGAGAAGAATATGTATTCTGTTGTATTGGGATGGAAAGTTCTGAATAGATCTGTGATGTCCAACTGGTTCAGGGTGTCATTTAAAGCCTTTATTTCCTCGTCGATCTTTTGCTTTGATGATCTGTCCATTTCAGTAAGGGGAGTGTTAAAGTCCCCTACTAAAAGTGTATTATTGTCACTGTGTTTCTTTGATTTTGTTATTAATTGGTTTATGTAATTGGCTGCTCCCATGTTGGGGGCATAGATATTTATGATTGTTAGATCTTCTTGTTGGACAGACCCTTTTAGTATGATATAGTGTCCTTCCTCATCTCTTATGATATTCTTTGGCTTAAAATCTAATTTATCTGATTTAAGGATTGCCAGTTCAGGTTTCTTTTGCTGTGTATTGGCATGGTAAATTGTTTTCCACCCACTCACTTTAAAACTGGAGGTGTCTTTGGGTGTGAAATCAGTTTCTTGTAGACAGAATATTGGTGGGTCTTGTTTTTTTTATTCATTCTGATACCCTTTGTCTTTTAGTTGGGCCATTTAGTCCGTTTGCATTCAGGGTAACTATTGAGAGATATGAATTTAGAGCCATTGTGTTTCCTGTAAGGTGACTTTTACTGTTTATTTTGTCTCTTCTTTTGTGGCCTATGTTTCTTTTAGGTTCTCTTTGCTTAGAGGACCCCTTTCAATATTTCCTGTAGGGCTGGCTTGGTGTTTGCAAATTCCTTGAGTTTTTGTTTGTCCTGGAAGATTTTTATCTCTCCTTCTATTTTCAGTGACAGCCTAGCTGGATATAGTATTCTTGGCTGCATATTTTTCTCGTTTAGTGCTCTGAATATATCATGCCANATCATATCAGCTCTCTGGTCTGCCATGTTTCTCTTCGATAGGTCTGCTGTCAGTCTAATATTTCTACCACTGTATGTTACAGACGTCTTGTCCTGAGCTGCTTTCAGGATTTTCTCTTTCTCACTAAGACTTGAAAGTTTTAGTATTAGATGACGCGGTGTGGACCTATTTTTATTGATTTTGAGGGGGTTTCTCTGTGCCTCCTGGATTTTGATGCTTGTTCCCTTCGCCAAATTACGGAAATTCTGTAGTATAATTTGCTCCAATATACCTTCTGCCCCCCCTTCCTCTTCTGAGATCCCAATTATTCTAATATCATTTCGTCTTATGGTATCACTTATGCTCAAATTCTCCCCTCATGGTCCAGTAGTTGTTTGTCTCTCTTTTCATCCTCTTCTTTTTTCTCTGACATTTTGTCTTCTAAATCACTAATTCTGTCTTTGGCTTCATTTATCCAAGCAATAAGAGCCTCCATTTTTTATTGCACCTCATTAATAGCATTTTTTTGATTTCAGCTTGGTTAGATTTTAGTTCTTTTATTTCTCCAGAAAGGGTTTTTATTTCTTTAGAGATGGCTTCTCTATTATCTCCCACGGTTTTTTCGAGCCCAGCCAGCTCCTTAAGAATCGTCATTCTGAACTCTAGTTCTGTCATGTTACTAATGTCCGCATTGATTAGGTCCCTAGCCTTCATTACTGTCTCTTGTTCTTTTTTTTGTGTTGATTTTTTCCGCATTGTCCTTTCATGCAGATAAGAATAGATGGATGAGAGAACAAAATACTAAAGGTAGCAATGACCCCACAGAAATATAAAGTAACCTACTCAGAAGAGACCTGGAACTTCCGGAACATGGTCGATTTTCTGTTCCTAGAATCACTGTTCTTTTTCTCTTCGATGTCCTGTAGAATTTGTAGCTGTTCAGAATAGTTTGATAGCTATCTGGGTAAATTTCTGGGACCTGATGATAATCAGTCTCCTACTCCTCCGCCATCTTGTGGCAGTCCTCCTCTTATGATATTCTTTGGCTTACAATCTAATTTATCTGATATAAGGATTGCCACTCCAGGTTTCTTTTGATGTCCATTGGCATGGTAAATTGTTTTCTACCCCCTCACTTTAAATCCGGAGGTGTCTTTGCGTGTAAGATGAGTTTCTTGTAGACAGCATATCGATGGGTCTTGTTTTTTTATCCATTCTGATACCGGAGGTGTCTTTGCGTGTAAGATGAGTTTCTTGTAGACAGCATATCGATGGGTCTTGTTTTTTTATCCATTCTGATACCCTGTGTCTTTTAGTTGGGGCCTTTAGTCCATTTACATTCAGAGTAACTATTGAGAGATATACATTTAGAGCCATTGTATTGCCTGTAAGGTGACTGTTACTGTGTATTGTGTTTCTTCCATTCTGGTCTATGTTTCTTTTAGGTTCTCTTTGCTTAGAGGACCCCTTTCAATATTTCCTGTAGGGCTGGCTTGGTGTTTGCAAATTCCTTGAGTTTTTGTTTGTCCTGGAAGATTTGAATATATCATGCCAGCTCTTTCTGGCCTGCCAGGTCTCTGTGGATAGGTCTGCTGTCAGTCTAATATTTCTACCATTATATGTTATAGACCCCTTGTCCCGAGCTGCTTTCAGGATTTTCTCTTTGTCACTAAGACTTGTAAATCTTACTATTAAATGATGGGGTGTGGACCTATTTTTATTGATTTTGAGGGGGGTTCCTTGTGCTGCCTGGATTTTGATGCTTGTTCCCTTCTTCAAATTAAGGCAATTCTGTACTATAATTTGCTGCAATATACCTTCTGCACCCCGTTACTCTTCTGGGATCCCAATTACTCTAATATCGTTTTGTCTTATGGTATCGCTTATGCTCGAATTTTCTGCTCATGTTCCAGTAGTTGTTTGTCTCTCTTTTCCTCCGCTTCTTTATTCTCTGACATTTTGTCTTCTAAATCACTAATTCTGTCTTTTGCCTCATTTATCCTAGCAGTAAGAGCCTCCATTTTATTTGCACCTCATCAATAGCTTTTTTGATTTCAGCTTGGTTAGATTTTTATTCTTTTATTTCTTCAGAAGGGATTTTTATTTCTCTAGAGAGGGCTTCTCTATTATCTTCCATGTTTTTTTCAAACCCAGCCAGCACCTTAAGAATTGTCATTCTGAGCTCTAGTTCTGTCATGTTACTCGTCATTACTGCCTCTTGTTCTTTTTTTCTGTTGATTTTTTCTGCCTTGTCATTTTATGCAGATATGAATAGATGGATGAGAGAACAAAATACTAAAGAGTAGCAATGACCCCAGAGAAATATACACTAACCTACTCAGAAAAGTCCTAGAACTGGGGAGAAAAAAAAGAGGGAAAGAAACAAAACAAAAAACAAAAAACCCCCAAAAACCAAAATCAAACAAACATAAACAAATCAACAAAATAAGTAAAACAAAATCCTATATGATATGTCTATATTATCTATTTCTATATCTATCTCTGTCTTTTACTCTATCTGTATCTCTATCTATCTCTATCTATTAGATTGGTGAATTGAACGGACCCTGTATGTATACCAAAAATACAGTTAAATACAATGAAGGGATAAAATATGAGTATAACAATGAAAATTTAAAATTATTAAAAAGCGTTGATAAGATATAATAGTTACAAATGTTAAAATAGGAAAAAGGAAAATATTTAAAAGAAAGAGTAAGAAAAATAGAAAAAATATTCAAAGAATTTAACTTTGAACGACTAAAGAATCATGGGTAAAAAGCCATTAATTCTCTGCATTGCTTTCCCCTAGCTCCAGAGTTTAACACTTCTCAGCAATCTTGAACTTGGCTTTGGCTGGATGATTTTTTCTGGTCTTCTGGGGGAGGAGCCTGTTGCTGTGGTTCTCAAGTGTCTTTGCCCAACGTGGAATCACATTGCCCTCGTCAGGGGCCAGGCTAAGTATTCAGCTTGGGTTTGCTCTCAGGAGCTTTTGTTGCCTAAACGCTTTCTGTACTGCGTTGGAGGACAGGAATGAAAATAGTGACTCCCAGTCTCTGACCTATAGGAGCTGAGAGCTTGGGGCCTCAGTCCTCAGTGTGTCTCAGAGAAAAGCAACCCATCCCTCCCGTCTGCCTGGTCTCCAGTCACACTCCGAGCTCACCAGGCCTGTGACCGAGCATTTCTATCTCTGGAACATGGCCCCATTTAGAATCTCCAAACCCAGCAGATTCCTGCAGCCACTCCCACACCAGTGCTCCTGGAGGAGGAAGGAGGGGTCTCTCTGTGTCTGCCACCTATGGGGTCCCCACTCACAGAACAGTGGCCCAACTGTGCTTCAGATCATGGCCCAAGGTAACACCGAGATGAGAGACACCCTCTCAGGTTTGCTCCATCTCTCCCACTGGCTTCTCTCTGATACCTGGGAGCTCTGTCTCGCTCAGACACCCCTGGTCTTTCTGTGTCCCCATGGGTCCTGAGACCACACTGTCCCCGTGAGGGCTTCACCCCCCGCTTGGCCTCTGGGGTGACGTCCCTCAGTGGAACCTACTTCTAAAAGTTCCGAGTTTGTGCTCTGCTAATCTCTCACTTGCTGGGAGCCAGCCCCTCCCCCTGGGGTCTATCTTCCGGTCACTTCAGATTCACTTCTCCACATGGCCTACCTTCCAGAAAGTGGTTGATTTTCTGTTCGTAGAATCACTTCTCTTCTCTTTGATCTCCTGTAGAATTTGTAGGTGTTCAGAATAGTTTGATAGCTATCTGGGTGAATTTCTGGGACCTGATGATAATTGGTTTCCTACTCCTCTGTCATCTTGCCACTTCCTCCACTTATTAATCTTATAACTGGAATTTTTTACTTTTTGACTACCTTCATCCAATTTTTCCTTTCCCACACAAGTCTGACTTATGAGTGTTTGGTTTTGTGGATTTTCTTCAGATTCTACATATATAGTAAGATTATACCATATTTGTCTTTTTCTGTCTGACTTATTCACTGCCTTCAAGGTCCATCTATGTTGTCACAAATGGCAGAAATTTTTAATATTTCAATGGCTGAAATATATATATTAATATATATTTATATATTATGTGAGTTACAATTATAGAAAATACATAATGTAATATTTAAGTATATTAATATAATATATATTTCTATAACAGCATATAAAATATATACTATATAAATATATTTTATAGTATTTTATATGCTATTATATAAATATATTACATGAATGTATATTTACATATTACATTATATATTTTCTGTAATTATAATTTATTATGTAAACTTCTTTATTCATCCACTGACAGCCACTTAGGTTGTTTCTATACCCTGGTTGTAAATAATGCTGCTATGAACATGGAAGTGAAGACCTTTTTGAGTCGGTCTTTTGTTTTTTGGTTTTTTTAAAGATTTTATTTATTCGACAGATAGAGATCTCTCATACAATCCAATAACCAAATGATAACAATTAATAATAATAATATAACCTAATTAAAAATGGGCAAAATACCTGAATAGACATTTCTCCAAAGAAGATATATGAAAGGCCAATAGGTACATGAAAAGATGCTCAAATCACTAGTCATTAGGGAAATGCAAATTAAAACCACAATGAGATGGGGAAGGAGACAAACCATAAGAGACTTCTAATCTCATAAAACAAACTGAGGGTTACTGGGGGGTGGGAGGGTAGGGATAGGGTGGATGGGTTATGGACATTGGGGAGGGTTTGTGCTTTGGTGAATGCTGTGAAAGATGTAAGCCTGATGATTCACAGACCTGTACCCCTTGGGCAAATAATAAAAATAAAATTAAAAAAAAAAAACCGCAATGAGAAAACTCACTCATTAGCTTTTGGGTCCACTTTCATTCACAGATAGCTGTCTAAGTTTGTGTTTTATTGGGGGATGAAGGCTGGTATCTCCTACTCTGACATCTTGCTGATGTTACCTCCTGGGAGTGAGGGCAGATCTTTAAAATATCTGAACTTAGTGGAAATGACAGAGATCAAAATACCACCTTTGGGAGGTTGTGAATCTACTTTCCATCTGCTGCCTAACTATAATTCAAGAACTATAATTTAGACCCACAATGATCTATAGTCACCTTGACCCTAGGGTCTTCCTGGTAAAGGAAACTACTCAGAGAAATACTTAAGTGATGTGACATAAAGAGGCTTTACTTTTCTTAGGACATAGTTCACCAACCCTTGAAATCAAATGGCCAAGGGAATCCCCATTTCCAATTGGAAATGTCCATACCCAGTGCAGCCTGATGAAGTCTATTCCACTGTCTCACAGCCTGGAAGTTTACCACAAAAGATTCACTGTCAAAAATTATCATGTTAACCATGGTCAGAGCAAGCCATATCGTTATGTATTGTGGTGGTGGTAGTGGTGGTTTATTGTTGTTTTAAAAAAATAAGAAGAGAAAAGTTCACACTCAATCTCCAGCTTTTAAACACCTCTTAACTAAACAACTCACTAAATGGAAATTGAAAACACCTGTGACCAACCCAACTCTGGCTATTTCGTATTACACAGAGCTAAAGATAGGAGATAGCTGTGAACACCAGGGTATGCAGCAAGATGCAAGGATTTGCTCAGGGTCCCAAGATTGTGTGCAGCATTGACAGGACCTCAGTCTAGGTCCTAAACACTTAGCCTGAGAGATGATGTCAGGCAGACAGTGTGACACCATGAAAAGAGCTGGATTCCAAAAAGAAGGATTGGCAAAAACCCAGCACATGGCAGCTAACTTGACCAGAAACACAACTTCCTCTTTACAACAGATGGAGCTGTCTTATACTACAAAGAGCATTTTCCATTCAACAAGCAATATTGAACCCTACTTATTCATTTGTGGAGATGTGTGAGTGAGGTACATCTTATGATGAGCTTACAGACAGCAAGACCCAATCCAACTTTATGGACAATGACAGTTCATGGCATGCTGAGATGCATGCTCCAGGAAAAAGAGAAAATGTCATGATTCCTCTGGAAAAGAATATATGTCAACATTCCAGGGGTGAAAAAAAGAATTGTGACACAGAACCAATCCAATGTATTACAGCTATGATAATTCTTACTGTGTGGTATTGACACTGAAGTCACTAGGAAAAGTTAAATTTAGATCATATACCTGGTACCATAAACAAAACTGAATCCTAGATGGTTTAATAAGCTAAATGCACAAAACCATGTAAGGAATAGAAAAAACTATATTTTTAATGTTTTATAATCTTGGGGCTGGGAAAAGCATGACATGAAATCCAGAAACTATAATAGAACAAGACCAAGTGATTTGATTATCATTTATATTTTTTAAGCCTATACGTAGCAACTACACCAATGAAAGTTACCCTTTATTGTCATTATCATATGATTTCTCTTATACAAGGAATTTAAGGAACAAAACAAGTGAACCAAGAAAAAAAGACAAACAAAAAGCAAAGAAACAACAAACAAACAAACAAATGGATCCTGGGGCACCTGGGTGGTTCAGATGGTTAAGTACCTGCCTTCAGATCAAGTCATGATCCCAGAGTCCTGGGATCAAGCCCTGCATCGGGCTCCCTGCACAATTGGGAGCCTGCTTTTTCCTCTCCCTCTGCCATTCTTTCTGCTTGTACTCTCTGGCTCTATCTCTCTGTCAAATAAATAAATCAAATTTTAAAAAAATAGGGCTCTTAACTACAGAAAACAAATTGATGGTCGGTAGAGGGGAGGTGGGTGGGGGATGGGTGGAATAGGTGAAGGTAATTAAGACTTAATTAATACTTATCATAATGAGCACCGAATTAGGTATAGAATTGTTGAATCACTATTTTGTACACCTGAAACTAATGTAATACCGTGTGTTAACTAGAATTAAAGTAAAATTTAAAAAGTCTGATGTGGAGGACTATCCCAGAGACAGCTAAGAGTACAGGTCTTACTGCCCCCCCTCAATGACTGGCAACATTTTCTTCAAACAACTCTCTGAAATAAAGGTTGAGTAGAAAGAATGCTAATTTGTGTTCCACTGTCTTTTCAAATTATTTTCTGTGTCATTACTTCACTCCAAGGTGCAGCCCCATGGGGTGGGAAAGCAGGACAACTGCAATCATCTCCATTTCACAGATGAAAAAATTGAGGTCTGACAGTAAGCAGCTGGTCCAGGTCACAAGCTTGTGGAACAGAGATGTGGCTGAACTCCAAAGCCCCTTGTTCCTGATTAAAAGCTTTCTTCATCCCACTCCATGTTCTCCCTGGAATGCTCGCCAATGTTTTAGTGTCTTCAGCAATGAACAGCAAAACACTCACAGTTCCCAGATATTGAAATGTAAACCAGAACATCTGACAGGAGAATAAAATCAAACTGTCTCTCAAAGAAATCCAAATAGCAGATTGCTTACCTCCACCTTCTAGCTTCACACTTAATTCTATGAATAATGTTGTTGATAAGTCAGCTCTCAATTAACTTTTTTTTTCAATTAACTTTCAAGAGGAAAATGTTTCAACAGCATTTCTGGGAAGGAGAGGAGGGCTGGGGGCTGGTGGTGGGAGCAAGAATAACTGGTATTGTGCTTACTATTTATCTCATTGCATGTCAATACATTTAATTTCCCTGTATTTACTCTTCCTGTGACACTTGAATAGATTCTAACAAATGATATAACAAACTGGCTGGGTGTGTATATATATTCCCTGTAAGGGTACAGGCAGTTCCACTTAATTTATAATCATTTTTATTTCATTGAAAGACTCAGTGTTATAGGGTACTATTAACTTAAGTACTTGATGGTATAGATTCACTTTATTGGAGATGACGGAGAGAGACAGTCTCCTACAGATCACTACAGAGGGCCTTTCTACTGGAATGACAGTTAGGCCTGGTATCATGAGATGTCATCACAAAATGGGATATGATCTTGACATAATTATACTTTATGGATTTTATTTATTTATTTTTAAAGATTTTATTTATTTGACACTGAGAGAGCGATTAGATCACAAGTAGGCAGAGAGGTAGACAGAGAGAGAGAGGAGGAAGCAGGCTCCCCACTGAGCAGGGAGCCCGGTGCGGGCCTCGATCCCAGGACCCTGAGATCATGACCTGAGCCGAAAGCAGAGGCTTTAACCCACTGAGCCACCCAGGCGCCCACTTTATGGATTTTAAATATTTCCCTGGAACCCACAATTAGCAGCTTCCTCTAGTACTTGGCCACATCAGAGCAGAATGATTCGCTACTGGTTTCTGTAAAACACAGAAGATAGGCCAGCCAGAGCCCTCTGGCCACAGAACTAAAAGGAATGGCGGAGAAGCCATTTACTTTTATCTCCACCACTGATGTTGGTCAAGCTTTGTAATTCCACTGAGATTATGCACTTGCAAACTAGAGAAAAGTATAAGTATATATCTCTTCATGTTGTGTGAGAGTTGAATTAAATCAAGCATTCTGCACATAAGAAGCCTTTAGCAAATGTTAAACATTACCATTATCATTATTTATTCTCCATATTTTAGACTGCAAATGTCAGCATACATACTTGACAGGCTAAAAAAAGTAAATTCATATATATTTTTCATGGTAAAACTAAGATTAGCATGTTTCTCACTTGTAAAATTTTACAAAAAAGTAATATACTTTTTTTGTCTTTTAAATTTTTTCTTACTTTATTTTTTCAGTGATCCAAAATTAATTGTTTATCCACCATACCGAGTGCTCCATGCATTATGTACCCTCCTTAACACCCACCACCAGACTCACCCATCTCCACTCTTCTCCCCTCCATAATCCTCAGTTTGTTTCTCAGAGTCCCGCAGTCTCTCATGGTGTGTCTCCCTCTCCGATTTACCCCAATTCACTTTTCCTTTCCTTCTCCTAGAGTCCTTCATTTTATTCCTTATGTTCCACAAGTAAGTGAAACCATATGATAATTGACTTTCTCTGCTTGACTTATTTCACTAAGCATAATCTCCTCCAGACCCTTCCATGTTGATACAAAAGTTGGGTATTCATCCATTCCGATGGCCGAGTAATATTCCATTGTATATATGGACCATATCTTCTTTATCCATTCATCTGTTGAAGGGCATCTCAACTCTTTCCACAGTTTGGTGATTGTGGACATTGCTGCTGTGAGCATTGGGATACATATGGCCCTTCCTTTCACTACATCTGTATCTTTCAAGTAAATGCCCAGTAGTGCAATTGCAGGTTCATAAGGTAGCTCTATTTTTAACTTTTTGAGGAATCTGCACACTGTTTTCCAAAGTAGCTACACCAATTTGCATTCGCACCAACAATGAAAGAGGATTTCCTTTCTCCACATCCTCTCCAACACTTGTTGTTTCCTGTCCTATTGATTTTGGCCATTCTAACTAATGTAAGGTTGTAACTAGATGTGGTTTTGATTTGACTAGCCTGATGGCTAGTGATGATGAACATTTTTTCATGTGTCTGTTGGACATTTGTATATCTTCTGAAGATATGTATATCTCTTCCACAGAGAAGTGTCTGTTCACATCGTCTGCCCATTTATTGACATGATTATGAGTTTTTTGGGCGTTGAGCTTGAGAAGTTCTTTATAGATCTTGGATATCAGACCTCTGTCTTTAGTGTCATTTGCGAATATCTTCTCCCACTCCATGGGTTGCCTCTTTGTTTGGTTGACTGTTTCTTTTGCTATGTAGAAGCTTTTTATCTTGAAGAAGTCCCAAAAGTTCATTTTTGTTTTTGTTTCCTTTGCCTTTGGAGACATGTCTTGAAAGAAGTTGCTGTGGCTGATATCAAAGAGGTTACTGCCTATGTTCTCCCCTAGGATTTTGACAAATTCCTGCCTCACACTGAGGTCTTTCATCCATTTTGAGCTTATCTCTGTCTATGGTGTCTATGGAGAGAATGGTCGAGGTTCATTCTCCTATACATAGCTGTCCAAATTTCCCAGAACCATTTATTGAAGAAACTGTCTTTTTTCCACTGGATATTTTTTCCTGCTTGGTCAAAGATTATTTGATCATAGAGTTGAGGGTCCATATCTGGACTCTCTACTCTGTTCCATTGGTCTATGTGTCTGTTTTTGTGCCACGACCACACTATCTTGGTGATCACAGATTTGTAGTAAAGCTTGAAATCAGGCAACATGATGCCCCCAGCTTTGTTTTTCTTTTTCAACATTTCCTTAGTGATTCAGGGTATTTTCTGGTTCCATACAAATTTTAGGATTGTTTGTTCCTGCACTTTGAAAAATGCCAGTGGAATTTTGATAGCAATGGCATTGAAAGTATAGATTGCTCTGAGAAGTATAGACATTATAACAATGTTTATTTTTCTGATCCATGAGCATGGAATGTTTTTCCATCTTTTCTTGTCTTCAATTTCTTTCATGAGTGTTCTGTAATTCCTCGAGTACAGATCTTTTACCTCTTTGGTTAGGTTTATTCCAAGGTATCTTATGGTTCTTGATGCTATAGCAAATGGAATCGATTTTCTAACTTCCCTTTCTATATTTTCATTGCTAGTGTATAAGAAAGCAACTCATTTCTGTGCATTGATTTTGTATCTGGACACATTACTGAATTGCTGTATGAGTTCTAGTACTTTGGGGGTGGAGCATTTTGGATTTTCCATATAAGGTATCATGTCATCTGCCAAGAGAGAGTTTGACTTCTTTGCCAATTTGAATATTTCTTTTTGTTGTCTGACTGCTGTTGCTAGGACTTCTAGTATTACGTTGAACAACAGTGGCGAGAATGGGCATCCTTGTCATGTTCCTGATCTCAGTGGGAAGGCTGTCAGTTTTTCCCCATTGAGAATGATATTCGCTGTGAGTTTTTCATAGACATATTTTATGAAGGTGAGGAATGTTCCCTCTATCCCTATACTTTAAAGAGTTTTAATCAGGAACGGATGCTGTATTTTGTCAAATGATTTTTCTACATCCATTGAGAGGACCATGTGGTTCTTCTCTCTCCTCTTATTGATTTGTTCTATTACACTGATTGATGTGCGAATGTTGAACCACACTTGCATCCCAGGGATAAATCCCACCTGGTCATGGTGGATAACCTTTTGAATGTAGTGTTGGATCCTATTAGCTAGGATCTTGTTGAGAATCTTGGCATCCATATTCATCAGGGATACTGGTCTGAAATTCTCCTTTTTGATGCAGTCTTTACCTGGTTTGGGGATCAAGATAATGCTGGCTTCATAAAAAGAGTCTTGAAGTTTTCCCTCTGTTTCTATTTTTTGAAACAGCTTCAGGAGAATAGGTATTATTTGTTCTTTGAATGTTTGGTAGAATTGCCCTGGAAATCAGTCAGGTCCTGGACTCTTGTTTTTTGGGAGGTTTTTGATCACTTCTTCAATCTTGTTACTAGATATTGGTCTATTTAGGATGTCAATTTCTTCCTGTTTCAGTCTTGGAAGTTTATAGGTTTCTAGGAATGTATCCTTTTCTTCTATGTTGCTTAACTTATTGGCATACAGCTGTTGATAATAATTTCTGATGATTGTTTCTAGTTCCTTGGTGTTAGTCGTGATTTCTCCTCTTTCATTCATAATTTTATTAATTTGAGTCTTCTCTCTTTTCTTTTGGATTAATCTGGCCAGTGGTTTATCACTCTTATTAATTCTTTCAAAGAACCAGCTTCTAGTTTCGTTGATGTATTCTACTGTATATCTAGTTTCTAAATCATTGATCTCTGTTCTAATCTTAAGTATTTCCCTTCTTTTGTGTGGGATTGGCTTACTTTGTTGTTGATTATCTAGGTCCTTAAGGTGTAAAGAGAGTTGGTGTATTCGGGATCTTTCATTTATTTGAGTGAGGCTCGGACAGCTATGTATTTCCCCCTTAGGTTCACCTTTGCCATATCCCATAGGGTTTGGACTGATGTGTCTTCATTCTCATTGGTTTCCATGAATTGCTTAAGTTCTTCTTTGATTTCCTGGTTGATCCAAACATTCTTGAGCAGGATGGTCTTTTGCTTCCAAGTGTTTGTGTTCCTTCCAAACTTTTTCCTGTGTTTGAGTTCCAGTTTCAAAGCACTGTTGTCTGAGAGTATGCGGGGAATAATCTCAATCTTTTGGTATCAGCTGAGACCTGATTTTGTGACCCAGTATGTGTTATATTCTGGAGAAAGTGCCATGTGCACTCAAGAAGAATGAGTATTCTGTTGTTTTAGGTGGAATGTTCTGTATATATCTATGAGGTCCATCTGTTCCAATGTGTCATTCAAAGCTCTTGTTTCTTTGTTGATTTTCTGCTTAAATGTTCTGTCTATTGCTGAGAGTGGCATGTCAAGATCCCCTACAATTAATGTATTCATATCAATATGACTCTTTATATTTTGATTAACAGTTGGCTTATGTAGTTGGACGCTCCCTTGTTGGGGGCATAAATATTTACAATGGTTAGATCTTCTTGGTGGGTAGACCCTTTAAGAATGATGTAGTGTCCTTCTGTATCTCTGACTACAATCTTTAGCTTAAAATCTAATTTATCTGATATGAGAATCACTGTCCCAGCTTTCTTTTGAGGCCCGTTGGCATGAAAGATAGTTCTCCATCTCTACACTTCCAGTCTGGATATATCTTTAGGTTCAAAATGTGTCTCTTGTAGACAGCATAGGGACTGGTCCTGTTGTTTTATCCAGTCTGCAGCCCTGTGCCTTTTTATGGGAGCATTTAGCTCATTCACACTGAGAGTGATTATTGAAAGGTAAGTTTTTATTGACATCATGTTGCCTGTGAAATCCTTATTTCTATGCATTGTCTCTGTAAATTTCTGTTCTATGACACTGTTGGGTTCTTTGTTCTTTTATAGAGCCCCCCTCAATATTTCTTGTAGTGCCAGCTTGGTAGTCACATAATCTTTTAGACCTTGCCAATCTGGAAGCTCTTTATCTTTCTAACCATTCTGAATGTCAGCCTTGCTGGATGAAGTATTCTTGGCTGCATATTCTTCTCATTTAGTGCCCTTAATATGTCTTGCTAAGCTTTTCTGGCTTGCCAGGTTTCTGTGGACAGGTCTGACGTTATTCTGATGGTCTTTCTTCTGTATGGAATCAATCTCTTCCCCCAGCTGCCCTTAAGAACTTCTGTGTGAAATTATGATTCTTAAATTTCACAATTAAGTGTCTGGAGGTCTTTTTAGATTCGTTCATCCTCGGTGTGTCCTTTCTGCCTCTAGGACACGAACACTTGTTCCATTACCTTTATTAGGGAAATTTTCATCTAGGACTTGTTCAACTATATCTTCTGGTCTTCTCTCTTTCTCCATGCCCTCAGGGATCCCAATAATTCTGACATTGGAATGCTTCATGGTGTCATTTATTTCCCTAATTCTATTTTCATGGCTTCTAAGTTGTTCTTTCCAGGTCTCCTCCTGATCTTTCTTTTCTATCAGTTTGCCTTCCAGATCACTAATTCCTTCTTCTGCCTCAGTTACCCTAGCTCTTAGAGTACTTAGATTAGATTGGATCTCATTGATAGCATTTTTTAGTACTGCCAGATCAGCTGCTACTTCCGCCCTTATAGATTCTATGTTGCCTCTTATGTTCTTCTCCAACCAGTCATTGCCTGGATAACTGTTACACTGAATTCCCTTTCCAATATATTTTTTATGTCCATATCCAATATTTCTGTGGCAGAGGTCGCAGTCTCTGAATTTTTCCTTTGTTTGGTCTTCCTTGTCCTAGTCATTCTGGAGAGAGGTGGTTGAAGGGATATATAGCTGAATATGTCAACCACGATCTAGGCAAGGTGCACCCTGGAAAGTTTCAGAGCAATTGGAAGTCACCACCAAAAAAGAGAAAAAAGAGAGAAAAAGAAAACAAAAAGAAAAGACCCAGCCAAAATGTACCCCCAAAGTAAGATTTATAAGGTACATAAACAGAAACGAACAAACAAAAAGACTGAAAAAAGTAAAAGGCAAGAATAAAAAAGAAAAACCCAGTCATAATGAACCCCAAGAATGAGATTTAAAAAGTACAAAAACAAAAACAAATACACAGAAACACTGACAGAAGAATAAGATGGGAAGGTGGATATAAGCCTTTGATGTGGGTGAGGAAGGTTTATTCAGTTCTTCCTAGGTGTATCTTGTTATCTTTGTTAAAGGACTCAACTTTCCAGAGATATAGGAAAATTAAAACTGGTTTATATATAGGGGTAGTATTAAATAGGGTAAAAGGATTACCTTGAAGCTTATACATGTGTATATGTATGTATATATATGTGTATATATATATGTGTGTATATATATATATAAATTAAGAATAAAGCAAAGAAAAAGAAACACAGGTATATGTGTGAAAAAAGTTCAAGTTAAAAAGTTATTATGTAATATGTTGTATCTAGTTGTAGTGGTAAGTAGGTTAAAAAAATAAAAGATTAAGAATCATGAGAATGAATTTTTAAAAAGTTGCATCTATGAAACATACAGGTTTGGGGGCAGTATGGGGGGCTTAATATATTCCTTTCCCCTGATGTTGGGGTTTTACAGTTTTATGGGGACGCTGTGATTATTGCCTTCTTGTTCTTTTGGCTTGTCTTCTGGGGGAGGGGCTTGCCGTGTTGTTTTCAGTCAGTCTTGCTTGGGGTGATTCGCCCTGCCCCCTATCAAGGGGCCGGGCTCGGTGGAAACCAGTATTTCAAGCTTTTGTCCTCTGTAGGTTTTTTTTTCCTTTGGCAGCTTTTTGCACCTTTTGAAGGGCCAGAGCAAAGTAAACTGTCCGCATCCAGACCTCTGCCTCAGAGAGGTCAGCATGCTCCCCTCTGAATGGTTCAGAACACACAGACTCCCCCTCTGCAAACTCTGCTGCACACTGCAACCTCCCACAGGTGGTGCACACCACCAGCCACCGTCTCAGTGGTCACCTGAAGTCCCCGCTTTTCTCTGTAGCCCGTGCCACCAAAACTGTAAGCAATACTGATCCAGGCAAGCCCTAACCCAGTGGCTGTCATTGCCAGGACTGCTGTCTGGAGCCCATGCCCATGCCAGGTTCACTCCAACCTGGTGGCAGTCCAAGCAGCAGAACGCTGCAGGCCCAGGGACCGTAGAGTGAATCCTGCGCAAGGATCTCTCAGGTGTGGGCGGGAGTGCGGCCAGCCCCAGTGGCGGCAGTGCAACAGTGGAAAGCCACGGCCCAGGGACCACCAGCTGTAGCCCCCACTGGGTTGTCTCAGGCGCGGGTGGGTGCCAGCTGTGTCAGCCCTGGGACCATGGGCTTAAGTCCATGCCCGTGGCCGCCAGATCCCACCACTTGCCCCTTAAGACCCTTTTTTCTTTTTGAGTCCTGTTAACCAGTCTCCAGGCTAATGCTGGTCCTTAAGCACAAGGGTATTTTCATATTGGGGTATTACTTTCCAATGGGTCACTTCTGGTGGCTCTCTCCCCCCTCTGTTTATCCTCCAATAGTCTGAGAAGTCCCATTCCTCTGTACCTCTCCACTGATGGTCTTCTGACCCCGTAGAGATTCAGAATTGTATAGTCTTACATCTCAGGTTGTTCAAAGTGTTCTGGTGTTCAAAGTGTTCTGGTAGATATTTAGCTCAATTCAGGGTCATTGAAACAGGGTCTCTTACTCCTCCATCATCTTGCCCCTCCCCTTATATTTAATGTCTTGAGGAACCTCCATGCTGTTTTCCAGAGTGGCTGTGCCAGCTTGCATTCTGACCAACAGTATGAGAGGGTTCCCCTTTCTCCACATCCTTGCCAACATTTGTTGTTTCCTTTCTTGTTAACATTTGCCATTCTAACTGGTGTAAGGTTGTAGCTCATTTTGCTTTTGATTTGTATTTCCTTGATGACAAGTGGTGTGGAACATTTTTCTATACGTCTGTTGGCCATTTGTATGTCTTCTTTGGAGAAGTGTCTATTAGTGTCTTCTGTTCATTTCTTGACTGGATTATTTGGTTTTGGGACATTGAGTTTTGTAAGTTCTTTATAGATCTTGGATACCACCCCGTTATCTGTAATGTCATTTGCAAATATTTTCTCCCATTTGATGGGTTGTCTTTTAGTTTTGTTGATTGTTTCCTTTGCTGTGCAAAAGCTTTTTATCTTGATGAAATCCCAATAGCTCATTTTTGCTTTTGCTTCCCTTGCATCTTTAGAGACCATGTCTTGCAAAAAGTTGATTTGTCCAATGTTAAATACGTTGCTGCCTGTGTTCTTCTCTAGGATTTTGATGGATTCCTGTTTCACATTTAGATCTTTCATCCATTTTGAGTTGATTTTGTGTATATGTAAATGAATGGTGTAGTTTCACTCTTCTTCATGAGGCTGTTCAATTTCATCAGCACCATTTATTGAAGAGACTGTCTTTTTTTCCATTGGATATTCTTTCCTGCTTTGTCAAAGATTATTTGGCCATTAGTTGAGGGCCCATTTCTGGGCTCTCTATTATGTTCCCTTGATCTATGTGTCTGTTTTTGTGCCAGTACCAAGCTGTCACAGCTTTGTAATACAGCTTGAAATCAGGCAGTGTGATCACACTTTTAAATAGTTTTTTCTTATATGATCTAATTGTGTTTACTAACTGATGTATTTTGCTTTGTCATGTGTCAGCAAATTTCTAGTCCTATAAATGTGGTTCTTTGTTCTTCCCTTTCCTTTTAATATGACCTCTATTTTATTAATCAGCATTCTTACAGTTGAAAATGATAAAAATGAAAATCAAACTCTTCTAATTAAAATAATAATAATTAAGAATATACAAACTCTAGACATAAATCCAGGAGCTCAAACAATGTCACAAGGACTATTTCTCTCCCCATTTCTAATTTATTTTTTCCTCTGTAATGGATTCTTCCAAAGCAAGTTCACCCATATGGTAACAAAGATAACCACTAATAGCTATGCACTTACACAGTTCTCACAAAACTAATTTTAGGGGGGAAAAAAAGTCTCTTACCCAGAGATTCCAGCAAAAATCATGGCAATGTCTGATTGGCTTTCCTTTGGTCACATGACCAGGTCTGATTGACCAGTGAGGATCAAATATCTTGTAGCCAAGAGATAGAGTAAGTTCCTTCTGGATCACAAAGAATGAGAATAATGTGGAAGAGGTAATACTCTGAAGAGACTATAATCTGCAAAGATAAATGCATATAACCATAAAGCCATAAACTTGATAACTCTGACTGCACCAAATGACCCTAAAACTCCCCAGAAGTGGTATATCCAAAAGATGGGTGGGAAATCTCCTCTTTACACTTTCAGGTGAAAACTACCCCTTTCTCTTGTGCAAAAAAAGAGCACCACTAAAGAACCATCATTCAAGCAAGCACAAAGGGACCAAGGGAATTACATTCCTCACATCACACAGCAAGAAACAGGGTGAATTTAGATACACATAAGGATTCAGGGGCTCCTGGGTGGCTCAGTTGGTTGAGCATCTGAACCTTGGTTTCTGCTTAGGTCATGTTCTGAAGTTTGTGAAATGAGCACTGCATGGGACTCTACCCTGGGCATCAAGCCTGCTTAGGATTATCTCTCTCTCTCACTCTGCCCCATTCACACTCTCTCTCCCTCTCAAAAAGGGAAAAAAAAAGTATAAAGCCTACCTGCATCAGGATGGTACTGTTTCAGTACCAAAGCTAAGTACTATGGTTCATCCTGGTACCCACCAGACTTCCTGGGACCAAGGCTCAGAAATCAAGAATGGACAAAAAAGAAAAAATCACTTCATTACTGCAGTAAGCCTTCTGAGGAAAAGGTCTCTTTAAAAGACAAGAGGTAAGTTTATAGTCTCAAGTATGAAAATCAAAGGACGTAAGGAATAAAATTTTAATGATCACCAAAAAACAGTATTACCTACCCAGGACCACATGCCCAATGGTCTAGATTCATGGGATCATGATGTGTGCCAGCCATTGTGCAGGTTCTGGGGTATAGTATAGTAGAAGCCAGCCAGGATCCCTGCCTTCACTGAATTATAGGCAGAGAATCAAGCAGGCAAGGAAATGAAATGAATAAGCAAAATGATAGGTGACACATAGATGGTGCAGGGACACATGAAAGGGACATCTAACTTAGGCTGAAGGAATCAGTGAATGCTTCTCAAGGGAATGGTGTTTAGGCCAACTCTTAAAAGGGGAGCAAGGGTTTGGCAGCAGGCACAGAGTTCTATTAGGAAGAAGGAGCAGGAAACATAGGGAAAATTAAGAACCCAACATTTCTTCATTCATTCAACAAATGTTTACTGAAGGGCTACACCAAGAGTGCAGTAGAATACAGGCCACATACCTTCAGAGAGTTCATGAAAAATAATAAGGAATTCACAAATAAAAAAGCCAAGTACAGATTGTAGTGAATCCTGCAAGATAAGAAAGAGAGAGAATTTGGAGAGGAGGGTATGAGAGTGTGTATTAAGACAGGGGTTGGGCCATATTTGAGGTAAAGCCCAAAGGATGAAAACCAACAGTCCTTTCAGAGCTAGGGGAAGAACATGCTGTAAAGAGGAAATAGCAGGGCAAAGCTGAAGGCAGAGAGAGTTTGTTCTATTTTAAGAACAGAGATAGACCATACTGAAGATGAGAAAGAAGGCCGTTACCTATAGAATTCAGGAGGCAAAATAGAGAGTGATTTGAGGTGAGGTGGATAGGCTGATCTTGGGTGTCCAAGAGAGCCAAGATAAGAGTTTCAGTCCAAGTGCCTGGGGAGCATTTAGGAAGCTTTAAATGGGGAGTTATATGACCCATTCTAGCCTTTAGACAGATTGCTTTACTTGCTTGTGGAGAAAGAATTGTAGGAAGGTTCATTAGGATGTTATCCTAGTGGCCCAGGTGAGAAATGACAGTGGCATGAACATTTTTGATGGACATGGAAAAAAAATGGAAGGGATTTGAAATATATTCCACAGTAGAACCAGCAATACCAGCAGAATTTGGTGAGAGAAAAGGAAAAGGAAAAGGAAAAAAACAAAAATAAACAACAACAACAAAAAAAACAACCCACAGAAATCACCTGCAGGTTTTAGGTTGAACAACTAGATTGTACTGGAGTCTAGTAGTGTATGTGGTGTGAGTGGTGTTAAGGGATAAGGCAGGAGAGGTGCTCAAAAGCCAAATCATAAAGCTCTTTAGAAGTTCCATTAAAGAATTGCATTTCTTTTTTTTTAAGATTTATTTATTTATTTATTTATTTATTTATTTATTTATTTATTTGACACAGAGAGAGAGATCAGATCACAAGTAGGCAGAGAGGCAGGCAGAGAGAGAGAGGAGGAAGCAGGCTCCCCACTGAGCAGGGAGCCCAATGCAGGCCTCCATCCCAGGACCCTGGGATCATGACCTGAGCTGAAAGCAGAGGCTTTAACCCACTGAGCCACCCAGGTGTCCAAGAATTGTATTTCTATGAGGGCCATGGGAGTCCTCTTGAAGACTTTGAAGAGATTATTTCATTGTTCTTACTGTGGTTGTTTTATACACATTATTCTGGAGATCTTACTAGAAAGGGGCAGGAATGGTGATAAAAGGAAAACTGGGGTGAGGGGTGTCGATGTGTTAATGCAAGCAGGAGCAGTAATGCCCTTGGAATTTAGTGTGTGCTATGTTGTTTTGCTTCTTTTAATGACAGTAGAACACATGAAATACCCTTAGCATCTGACAACCTGTTCTGTGGTTCATATCGTTTCCCATCTGGGGACTAAGGGTAGAGATAGGTCCTTGCAGTACCTCCACCTCCACCCCCACAATCTGTAGACTGCAGAATTCCACCTCCTAGCAAACTGCACAAGACTCCACTTTTCTACCTAGCCTGACAGTATTGAAACTCCCCCGGGAAACAGCAAGAAAAGGATCAAGCAGGGCAAGCTACTTGGGGAGAAGAAATGCTAATTTAGGCTAATTTAAGTTTCAATTCCTTATTGTATTTTCCTTATTAATTAAATGTCTCTTTTTAAGGGCCCCTGGGTGGCTCAGTGGGTTGAGGCCCCTGCTTTCGGCTCAGGTCATGGTCTCAGGGTCCTGGGATCAAGGCCCTCATCGGGCTCCCTGCTCAGTGGAGAACCTGCTTCCCCCACTCTCTCTGCCTGCCTCTCTGCCTCCTGTGATCTCTCTCCCTCTGTCAAATAAGTAAATCAAAAAAACAAAACAAAACAAAAAAACCCATTAAATGTCTCTTTTTAAAAAATCGCATTAATTAAGCACTGTACTTCTGCTCTGAGCAGCCTAATTACCACAACCGTGGAATCTGTTAAAAGAGATGGATTAAAATGTTTGATTTTAAAACATGACTTTCTAAGACAGTTTTCTAAATGTCCAACATTTACCAACTGAAAAGAAAAAAATATGATGATTATTTCTGTCCTAAACACTTCCAGAAAATAAGAGCCATGTCATCCCTTCTGGTACCTTAAACCTCCATCCTTCCCACAGAAGCTGACCTCCATCAACATTGAGGGGTCTGCTGAACTTGTTTTGAAAGGGCACAGCACTGGTAACTGCATCAAGCTACAGTTCCAGCTACCACATGCTTTTATGTCTTGCATAATTAGAGGTTAAGGGTGCATGCAAATTAGAATCTTGGCCTTGTTACTTACCTGTCCCAGGCTTTAATTACCTCAGAGTTGTTACTTCATATATATTAACATATTTAGCACTTAGCACTAAGAGCATGGAGCTATGGAAGTGTTTGCTATTATTATTATTAATATTATTATTATTAAATTTCTGCTATTGTCCGAGGCCTACTCAGGGGAGGTTCTGATTGGTCATTTGCTCCATGGTATAAATTTAAGACACTGGTTCATCCTCTTGGAGGAATTTATAATAAAGTGTTAGTCTTAATAATGGTAAAACAAAAAGACATTTCAGGCTGAAGGGAGGGGTAAAGGCCCCATAGGAGTTTTTCTTCCTGAGGGAAGCTTCCTAAGTGAGCTCTGTCTGCCTGGCCCCCTAGCACAGAACAAGCCTGTTGAAGCACCAGAAACGTAGGGGCTCTGAGGCAAAAAGAATGAGAGGACTGCTCCATTCTCATTGATTCTGCAATCAGAAGATCCAGGAATTTAGGCATGCATGTACCTTTGTGTCATCTGGGAACACGTACACACACACGCACACACATACACACACACATGCACACAAATTTGGCCTACCTCTGAGCAAAGGCACCCAGAGGAGGAAGAACAATTGTGAGCTGTGAACATGTGAACAGGCAGAAGCAACTTCTTATTCATCCAGCACCCCAGAGTGTAGATGAAAGTGTTTCCACCCAGGGCACTAGCAAAGGTCTGCAGAAAAATGGATAGGGGCAGGGCAGGAGGTCCTAACCCTGAAAAGGAGGCCAGGCAAACCAAAGATGCTGGATTCCAGGCAGACACCAAAGAAGTGCAAAGCCCTAGATCAGAGCAGAAAAAAATGTAGAGACAGAAAGTTGGGTGCTTTTATGTTAATGAGCCCAAGTCATGTTGGATCACTGTTTAGAAAAATGATTAGGTTTTCCTTTTTTCCTTTTGTTTTTTTCTTTTCATTTAATCAGTGATTTAATTATGAGAAAAGTGAATAGCATTAAAGCTGCAAAAGGCACCAACAGTCCAGGAGGTATGAAAGGGTAAATACAATTATAAATTGTAATGCAACCTAGCACGGTGTCTTCTGGCCGGTGGTTCAAAGCACCCAGCTATGCTTTTGGAGAGGCATAAACAATGCAAAAACCTATAATTGCTGTGTCAGTCACAGCATCCATGCAGAATACCAAGTACCACTCCAAGCTGCTGGGATCCTGGTGCTGGAAGGGGGCATACAGCTACAGTGTCTGCTGGGAAAACTCCAAGGACTGGGCAGCTATTTGTCCCTAGCACCTTCGGGACCCCTGCCCAGGCCTCCATTACTCCCCCAACCAGAGGTGTGAGCAACACAACCCACCCCAGTCCATTTATTACCATACACAGAACTTGCAGGCAACAGAGGCTGAGAGGAGGTCTTGCTTCTTCAACAGCATCCAGGGGCCCCCAATCAATGGCTCCATGGATGTTATTCTCCCTAAAGCAGAACTATTTGATAGAAATATAATATGAGCCACATGTGTACTTTGTTTTATTTTTCCTCTTTTTTAGCTTCAATTTTTTATTTAAATTCTAACTAGTGAAGGGGAACCTGGGTGGCTCAGTTGTTTTTTTTTTTTTTAAGATTTTATTTATGTGTTTGAGAGAGAGAGAGAGAGGAAGAGAGAGAGAAGGGGGAGGAGCAGAGGGAGAGAGAGAGGGAGGGGTAAGGAATTGGGTGGCTCAATTAGTTAAGCATCTAATTCTTGTTTTGGTTCAGGTCCTGATCTCAGGGTCATGAGATTGAGCCCCATGCTCAGTTCAGAGTCGGTTTGAGATTCTTTCTCCCTTCCTTTCCCTTCCCCTCTGCTCCTCCCTCTTCTCATTTTCTCTCTTTCAAATAAATACATAAATAAAATCCTTTTAAAAATTGCACATACAGGGTGCCTGGGTGGCTCAGTGGGTTAAAGCCTCTGTCTTCTGCTCAGGTCATGATCCCAGGGTCCTGGGATCGAGACCCGCATCGGGCTCCCATCTCAGTGGGGAGCCTGCTTCCTCTTCTCTCTGCCTGCCTCTCTGCCTACTTGTGATCTCTCTCTCTGTCAAGTAAAAAAAAATTTTTAAATCTTTAAAAAAATTGCACATACAGTGCAATATTGATTTCAGGAATAGAATTCAGTGATACAACACCCAATGTTTATCATAACAAGTGCCCTCCTTAATCCATCACCCTTCTAGCCCATTCCCCACCCACCTCCCTCCATCAAACCTGAGTGTGTTCTTTATTGTTAAGAGCTTCTTACAATTTGCTTCTCTCTTTATTTTTCCCCCTTCCCGTATATTCATTTGTTTTCTTTCTTAAAGTCCACATATGAGTGAAGTCAAATGGTATTTGTCTTATTTGTCAAATAAGTCTCTGACTGACTTATTTCACTTAATGTAATATTTATTACATTATAAGTTCCATCTTGCAATGGCAAGATTTCTATCTTTTTGATGACTAATATTCCACTGTATATATACTACACCTTATTTAACTATGTATCAGTCAATGAACATTTCAGCTGTCTCCATAGTTTGGCTGTTGTTGATAATGCTGCCATAAACATGAGGATGTTTGTACCCCTTTGAATCTATATTTTTGTATCCTTTGTGTAAGTACCGAGTAGTGTAATTGCTGAATTGTAGGGTAGTTCTATTTTTAACGTTTTGAGGAAACTCCATACTGTTCTCCAGAGTGGGTACATGAATTTACATTCTTACCAACAGTGAAAGAAGATTTTCATTTCTCTGCATCTCACCAACACCTATTGTTTCTTGTGTTGCTGATTTTAGCCATTCTGACAAGTGTGAGGTGGTATGTCATCATGATTTTGATTTGTATTTCCTTCATGATGAATGATGTTGAGTATCTTTATGTGTCAGTTGGCCATCTGGATGTCTTCTTTGGAAAAAATGTGTACTCATGTCTTCTGCCCATTTTTTAGCTAGATTATTTGATTTTGGGGTGTTGATTTTGATAAGTTCTTTATGGATTTTGGATACTAGGCCTTTATCTGATATGTTATTTGGAAATATCTTCTCCCATTCTGTAGGTTGTCTTTTTGTTTTGTTTTTCTTCACTGTGCAGAAGCTTCTCATCTTGGTTAATTCCCAATAGTACATTTCTGTTTTTGTTTCCCTTGCCTCCTGTGACATGTCTAGTAAGAAGTTGCTAAGGCTGAGGTCAAAAAGATTGGTGTCTATGTTCTCCTGAAGGATTTTTATAGTTTCTGATCTCACATGTAGGTCTTTCATCCATTGTGAATTGATTTTTGTGTATAGTGTAAGAAGGTGGTTCAGTTTCATTCTTCTGCATGATGTTGTCCAGCTTTCCTAATACCATTTGTTGAAGAGATTGTCTTTTTTCCACTGGATATTCTTTCCCACTTCGTTGAAGATTTGTGTATATACATGTGTAATTTTTAATCTTCAGGTAACCACAGTAAAAACATTAAAAAGAAACAGGTGAAATTAATTTTAATACTATATTTTATTTAACTCAAAACATCCAAAATATTATAATTTAAACATGTAATCAATACAAAAAATATTGAGATATTGGAACATTTTTCTGTATTTAAAATTAGGTGTGTATTTTAGGCTTGTGGCACATCTCAGACTAGCCACATTTCAAGTACTCAGTAGCCACCTGTAGCTAATGGTACAGGGCATCCCAGGGAACCAAACAAACCACTGCTCTCTTGAGCTACCTTGTACCTTGGCCCCTGTGAGCCTGGAACCCACCCCCACCCTGATATGAAAGAGAACCCTGCTTGTGTCAGAAGGCCTGAAGACCAGCTCCTAGAACCACCCTCATTATGCACTTCCCTCATCTGCCTAGCAGCTATTCTGAGACCTTTCCAGGCTGGAAAAAATGGCCCAGAGGGCCCAAATTGGCCATGCAACTTTCATAGGTTGGGGAAAAAAAAAAGCAAATACCTTGTCTTTGTACAATGGCATTGACCCAAAACCCACAGACCAGTTTGGCAAAAACGATCCAGGATCCTGGAGACTGGGAGAGAAGAAGATCAGTTATTTTCCTCCAGGGTCTCCGGTAGTAAGAGATAGGGATGCATGGATTCCATTGCAGACAGCCTCTGTGTCCATTTGCCCACCCAAAAGTCTGCCCAAAACTCTTTGGCATGATATTCACATTACAGGTGGAGCCTTGGTAGATGTACCCAGCAGGCCTTCATGAAGTACTGGAGAAAATGCAGGTGCTCTCTACCCTACCCTGCCAGGCAGTAGAAGGGTTATGTCAGCCCTGGCAGTAGGCTTTGTTTGAAATGCAACTCAGCCTGCCTCTGCTCCCCTGTAGGAATTCCACAAAGAGGCCTCACTGAGTAGTTTCTTTTCCAGTGGTGGTAATAACTACAGCAGGTGTTCCAGTTGAAAGAGCAGAAAGACCCAGCCTCCTCAATCCCAAGGGAGAATTGAAAATTTCATGCAATGCCACTTCTCTTGGTGGACCTGCTAAAAAAAATAGCCTCCTTCTAAAGGACCTCAGGAACCCCAAACTCTGTCCCCTTTGACTCCAAGGACACTTGGGTCACCTTCTCTCTTCTCTCTCCCACATGAACTTCTTCTTTCTCTACCCAACTTCTTCTTTTCATTTTCTAGGAAAAGTTGTCCCTTTTTCTGGCCCAGAATGAACTCTACCCTAAGACCCTGATCCCATCCTCTCACTCCACCAGGCCACACTTACTCCAGTCTCCACTCTTTGCACTTTCAGCCTTTGCTCCACACCCCCCCTTAACCTTTTCTGCAGCCCACAAACAAGCTTCCTCCTTCAGGCACCTCCACCACTCCTTCTGCATCATGCCTTCCTCTCCAGGTTACACCTGCTCCCTTCACATTCTTTCCTCCTTATTCCTTTTCAATCTGGCTTCTCTGCCCATAGCTCCTGGCACTACTTTCAGAAATCCCTAGGGTCCTGGTCACACAAATTCTAATGCTCATCCACCTCTCAGAGCCCTCTGCCCCATGGCCAATACACTTGCCCTCACTGCAATCTTTTGGCAGCTTGCAGACCTTTAGGCCTTCTTCAGGTGGCCACAGTATGCTCTCTGTCCCTCTGAGGGGAACTAGGTCCTATAAAGGTCCTACCACTTATTAAGACCATGAGATTCTCGATGTCAAGGACTATGACAGCCATCCATTCAGTTACTCATTCAACAAATACTTATTGAATAACTACTATGTGATAAGCATGGGTCAGTCACTGGAGAATAGGCAGGGAACAAAACAGCAAGGCCTCAGCCCTCACGGAACTCACAGTCCAGTTGGATAAACACAAAATATGCAAAAAATAAATTTTAAAAACCAATATAATTGTAGATAGTAGCAAATGCTATGGAGATATAAAATCAGGGTGTGAAAGAGAGGTTTATGAGGGAGAAGGGAAATTTAGACTAGATGGCCAGGGCATATCTCTCTTAGGAGGGGATATTTAGCCTGAAGCCTGAATAAAATGTCTCTACCCAGTCTGATATACAGTTTAGACATTCATGTTGTCCACAACTATTGTCCTCCCTGATTGGTCAGTGCCCGAGTGGCACTGGTTGTTAAGTATTTTTAACATCCATTTCTTCTGGTCCCAGCCAAGATAAAATAAAAGGTCAGAGTATGAGTTACAAATTACGTAAGATGAGAGGGAACTTGTCCTCATGGAACAGAATATTAGCTGATGTCACAAGAACTGCTGTGTATGTCTAGTCCACCTTGGTAAGGCATTTGGATTTTATTCTCAACACACGGGACAGCTTTAAACAGGATGGTGGCATACTCTGAATTGTATTTTAAAAGAGTACTTTAGCTGCTTTGTGACGTATGGATTTTAAGAAGATGAAAGTGAAAACCAAGAGTTGGATAGGAAGCTGAATTCATTTGTGTTCCTCAGAAATAAACTATGAGCTACTGTAAGTAGTTTATTTGGGAAGTGATGCCTGAAAACTGGTAGAAGAAAAGGGAAGTGAGATAAGGAATGGGAAGAAGCCATTGTCAAGCAGGCTACCACTGCAGGCGACTGGAACTTAATCTCACTGGGAATTTTGGGAGGTTGTATAGAACATGCATTTCAGATTATGCCACCCAAAAGTTTAGGGAACTGGAGCATTATTACACCAGGGTTAATTCCCAGGCACGTCTGGTCCAATGTGTCTTAAACCAGAGTGGGCTTGAGGAGGAGACAAGATAGCAGAAGAGTAGGGGACCTCATTTCATCTGGTCCCTTGAATTTAGCTGGATAAGTATCAAACCATTATGGACCGCACAAATTCGACCTGAGATATCGAAAATATACCTGGAACTCTATGAATAGAAAAGCAATTGGTTTTTGCAAGGTAGGAGTTGTGGAGATGTGAATCTGTGGGGAGATACTGGAAGGTAAATGGAGTGGGGAGGGAGCCTCCATAAGCTGGCTCTAGGAAAGTAATATAAGAGGGCAAAATCAGAGCTCTTTCTAAGGGTTCCTCCAGTGAGAGACATCCCTGTCTGAAAGGGACTCAGGGGATGAAAAGGGCAGAATTCTAGGTGAGCCAATGTGATCTCAGTATTCCAGGAGTCACAGAAGGAATGGGGGTATCTAAGCCAGTAGAGTACCCAAACAGTGGAGGGGGGAAAACTGGTTATGGTCAAGGAGCCCAGGAGGGCTCACCATAAACTCTCAGCTTGGGTCGCTATAAACTCTAAGCTGACCAATTGGGTGACTGCTTACCACATGAGTAACCTGAAAAGGACTGGAATACACTAATCAGCTGCCATTTCCTGGGAGGGGCAAAATGAATGTGCCTATGACCAGACAACAGTTCTCAGGGTGACACCACCAGAAAGGAGAGTGGGGCAACACTCAGCTGCCCCCAGGAGCAGTGGAGCCAGTTCACGCGTGGGCAGAGGACCACTCTCTGCCCCACGACACAGGAAGGCAGTGAGATGGGTCCCTCAGACTCCCCCTAAGAAGATTATCATTGGCCTGCACTGCAGGATTCTGTGGAGTTTGGCACACACAAAGGTGAAGACTGTTTGTACAAGAGGATTTGCTGAAGGGGGGGGATTTCAAACTTTCTGTCCTGGGACCAGAGATTGGGCATGGTGATTTTTATTCTGATCCTCTAAAGAGGTGTGGAAAACCTTCAAGAAACAAAAGCCACACAGAGAACCAACTTACATTGAGCCCAGCCCCCTGGTAAGGGGAAGTACAACTCCACCCAGCCAAAGACACCTGAGAAGAAACACAGCAGGCCAGAAGATAAACATGAAAACAGGTGCAAAGTAGGTTACAGATCCCACAAGGCTGTAAAACTCCAGTGCCAGGGAATAGAGTATACAAAGTTTGAGGGTTTTTCTCATGATTCCTTTATCTTTCAGTTTAAACTTTTCCATTTTTTTCCTTTTCCTATTTCAACTAGTTTCTTATTTTACCAACACTACGTTTTTAAGTAGCTTTTTAACTTTTATTTTTTACATCTACATTTTACAGATATATGCTTCACTTTTGGCCTTTTTTCACTCTATGCAATGGTATTTTTGTGTGTATATATACACACATGTACACACATGTGTGTTTGTGCGTGTTTTCTTTGCATTTTGGGGTTTAGTGTCTTCTATCACACAGACCAAAATTCACTCAGGAACAAGTGGATCACTCTGCTGTCCCCTGTGAGATTATGGTTGTTCTCCCCCCTCCTCTTCCCCCCCCTCTTTTTTTTTCTGTTCTGTTTTGCCTTAGTTTTGTTTGCTTTTCTGTTTTGGTTTCCAACTGCTTTGGATTTGTCTAGAGTATATTTTGCTTGGGTCATTGTTGATATTTTGGACTCTGCTCACTCGCTCACCCATTCTTCTCTGGGCAAAATGACTAGGAGGAATTCAAAACAAAATAAAGAAGCAGGGGTAATGTTCTCTGCCACAGATCTAATTGATATGGATATAAGTAAGATGTCAGAGATGGAGTTCAGGATAGCAATTATAAAGTGAATAGCTGCAATTAACAAAAGCATAAGAGAGTAGAGAATCTCCAAGTGCAGAAATGAGATTTAATTAGGCTGAACTTAAAAATTCTATAACTGAGAAGCAGTCTACATTGGATAGTCTAACAGGTAGGTGAACGAGGCAGAAGAGAGTAAGTGATCTGGAAGACACACTGATAGAAAAGAAGGAAGTTGAGGAAAAAGAGAAAAATTACTAATATCCCATGAAGAAAGGGTTCAAGAAAACAATGATGCCCTGAATCAAACAAATGTCAGAATTATTGGTGTGCATAAAGGGTAAAAGAGAGAGAAAGACAGAGAGAGAGAGAGAGAGAGAGGGAGAGGGCCACAAGCATATTTGAGCAAATTATAGCTGATAACTTCCCTAATGTGGGGGAAGGAAACAAGCATTCATGTCCAAGAAGTAGAGAAGACTCTTCCCCAAATAAATAAAAATAGAACAACACCCTGACATATAATAGTGAAGCTTGCAAATTTTAGAGAAAAAAAGCTCTCAGAAGGAGCTCAAGCCAAGAAGTTCCTTACCTACAGAGAGAGGAATATCAGATGACATTAGACCTATTCACAGAAACCTGGCAGGCCAGAAAAGGCTGGCATGATATATTCAGGGTACTAAGTGAGAACATGAAGCCAAAAATATTTTATCCAGCAAAGCTGTCATTTGCAATGGAAATAAAGATAAGGAGCTTCCAGGACACACAAAAACTGAAAGAATATGTGATCACCAAGCAATCCCTGCAAGAAATATTAAAGGGGATCCTATAAGCAAAGAGAGATCCCAAGAAAAATATAGACCAGAAAGAAACAGAGACAATCTACAGAAACAGGGACTTTACAGGCAATACAATGGCACTAAATTCATATCTTTCAATAGTTATTCTGAATGTAAATGGGCTGAATGCTCCAACCAAAAGACTCATGGTTTCAGACTGGATTAAAAAAAAAAGACCTATCCATATGCTGTCCATAGAGACTCAATTTAGACCTAAAGACACATCCAGACAGAAACTAAGGGGGGTGGAAAACAATCTACTATGCCAATGGACTTCAAAAGAAAGCTGGGATAGCAATTCTTATATCAGACAAATTAAATTTTAAACCAAAGACTGTTGTAAGAGATGAAGAGGGACACGATACCATATGTAAAGGGTATATCCAACAAGAAGATCTAACAATTGTAAATATTTATGCCGCCAACATGGGAGCAGCCAACTATATAAACCAATTAATAACCAAAGTAAAGAAATACGGTGATAATAATACATTAATAATAGGAAACTTCAATACCCCACTCACAGAAATGGACAGATCAACAAAGAAACAAGGGCTTTGAATGACACACTGGAACAGATGGAGTTCACAGCTATATATAGAACATTCCATCCTAAAACAACAGAATACTCGTTCTTCTCGAGTGCAATGGAACATTCTCCAGAGTAGACCACATACTGTGTCACAAGTCAGGTCTCAATGGATACCAAAAGACTGAGATTATGCCTGCATATTTTCAGACCACAATGCTTTGAAACTGGAACTCAATCACAAGAAGAAATTTGGAAGGAACCGAAACACTTGGAGGTTAAAGAGAATCCTACTAAAGAATGAATAATAAAAGATAAATAAATGAATAAATAAATAAATTTAACAAAAAGGATTGAATGGGTCAACCAAGAAATTAAAGAAGAATTTTTAAAATTTATGGAAACTAATGAGAATGAAAACACAAAATCTTTGAGATACAGTGGTCCTAAGAGGGAAGTACATCGCAACAGAAATCTCTCTCAAAACAACAACAACAACAACAAACAAACAAAAACAAAAACAAAACAAAAAAATCTCAAATACACAAGACAACCTTACACCTAAAGAAGCTGGAGAAAGAACAGCAAATAGAACCTAAACCAAGCAGAAGATAAATAATAAAGATTAGAGTAGAAATCAGTGAAATAGAAACCAGAACAATAGAACAGATCAATAAAACTAGAAGATGGCTCTTTGAAAGAATTAATAAGATCAATAAACTTCTGGCCGGCCTTACCCAGAAGAAAAGAGAAAGGTCCAAATTAATAAAATCTTGAATGAAAGGGGAGAAATCATGACCAACCCCAAGGAAATACAGATAATTTTAAGAACATATTACAAGCAATTATATGCCAACAAATTAGACAATTTGAAGAAATGGATGTACTCCCAAAAACTTATAAACTATCAAAACTGAAACAAAGAGAAATAGAAAATCTGAACCGACCAATAAACAGCAAGGAAATTGAAGCATTCATCAAAAACCTCCCAAAAAAAACCAAGAGTCCAAGGGCAAGATGGTTTCTCAGGGGAATTCTACCAAACATTTAATGAAGAAATAATACCAGGGATCTGGGTGGCTCAGTCAGTTAAGTATCTGCCTTTGGCTCAAGTCATGATCCCAGGGTTCTGGGATCAAGTCCCATCTCAGCCTCACTGCTCAGCAGGAAGTCACCTTCTCCCTCTTTATCTGCCCCCTTCCTCTTCATGTTCTCTCTCTCTCTCTCAGTCTCTCTCTTTCTCAAATAAATAAATAAAATATTTTTAAAAAAAGAAGAAATAATACCTATTCTACTGAAACTGCTTCAAAAAATAGAAACAGAAGGAAAACTTCCAAATTCATTCAGTGAGGTCAGCATTACGTTGATCCAAAACCAGACAAAGACCCCACCAAAAAGGAGAATTACAGGCCAATATCCCTGATGAACATGGATGCCAAAATACTCACCAAGGTCCTAGCCAATAGGAACCAACAGTACATTAAAAGGATTATCCACCTGGGTTGCAAGGGTGGTAAAACATTTGTAAAGCAATCAATGTGATAGAGCACATTAATAAAAAAAAAA
>LNAC01001597.1:0-25080 GCA_002007465.1 Ailurus styani
TCCTGGGACCTGATGATAATCGGTCTCCTACTCCTCCGCCATCTTGCCGCTCCTCCCCCACGAGGTGGTTTTTTAATTTTGAAAGGGCCATGAGTTTCCCCAACATGCACAGTCTTAACTGATTTCTTTAGAAATACCAAAAGAAAGGCTCAAATAATCTCTGATTTATATATACAGAGCCATTTTGTCAAAGACATACCATGGGTTTGTCATATAATTACCACTTTAAAAAAACAAAAGGGAAGGAGATCATAGTATGATCTCTATTTTATAGGCTGGAAAATCCAGGTCCTGTTTTCCCACTGTTGAGATGCACAGAAATGGAAACAGAACTGTATTCTGTAGCATCTGCATCCCCACTTCCTGCTCCTAGGTTCCAGTTACAGGATAAACCATAACAAGAAGGAGATAGGTTGACCCCTGGAAGCAATTTCCAAATATGAGCACTTTGAGGTCCTGATTAAAGGAAGGTTATTTTTGTTGTTGTTGCTTTCTCGAGTATGGTCATCAGAAGAGGGGCTACTCTTGTCTCTAGGTTAGGTGAGGTAAGGGGCAGAGCTGGGTGTTGGGTGTCCGCAGCAATAAGGGAAGAGATTCTTAAATATAGAGAACAAGTGGTGGCCAGAGAAGAGATGTACAGGGGAATTGTGGGGGATAGACAAAGTGTATTAAGGGGACATTTATCTTTGTTTCTTTTATGAAGTCCAAATAGATTATTTTTGCTTTTGTCTCCCTTGACTCAGGAGACATATCTAGTAAGAAGTTATTAGGGTTGATGATAAAGAGGTTGCTGCCTGTGTTCTCCTCTAGGATTTTGATGGATTCCTGTCTCACACTTAGGTCTTTCATCCATTTTGAGTTTATTTTTGTGTACATTGTCAGAAAGTGGTCAGGTTTCATTCTTCTGCATGTGGCTATCCAGTTTCCCCGGCACCATGTGTTGAAGAGATTATCTTTTTTCCGTTGGATATTTTTCCTGCTTTGTCAAAGATTAGTTGGCCATGTAGCTGTGGGTGCATTTTTGGTTTCCTATTCTGTTCCACTGATTGATGTGTCTACTTTTGTGCCAGGGCCATACTGTTTTGACCACTCCAGCTTTGTAATATAACTTGAAGTCTGGAAATTGTGATACCTCTAGCCTCCTTCCAACTCAAAAAACAACAAGTATTGGTAAGGATGTGGGGAAAGGGAAACCCTCAAGCACTGTTGATGGAAATGTAACCTGGTATAGCCACTGTGGAAAACAACATGGAGTTTCCTCAAAAAGTAAAAAATAGAAATGCCCTATGACCCCACAACTGTACTAGTAGGTATTTACTGAAAGAATACAAAAATACTAATTCAAAGGTATACAGGAACCCAATGTTTATAGCAGCATTATCTACAATAGCCAAATTATGGAAACAGCCTAAATATTCCTTAACAGATGAATGGATAAAGAAAACATTATAATAATATGTGTTCTTCCAATCCATGAGCATGGGATTTTTTCCATTTCCTTGTGTCTTCCTCAATTTCTTTTACAAGTGTTCTTTAGTTTTCAGAGTACAGGTCCTCTACCTCCTGGTTAGGTTTATTCCTAGGTATCTTATGGGTTTTGGTGAAAACATATAATTCTTCTAAAAGAATTCATTATCCAATATATGCTATTCAAATATTAACAAGGAGGTATGTTTCCTTTGAATTAATATAGTCCTATAGTACAAAGAGATATGTACACATTAAAAGTTATTATTAAAATGTAAATATGAACACATCCACATGTATCTCTCCTTCTATATTTCTTCCTGCCCCTCTGCTACCAATCTGATAAGTCCTGACATTTCTCAAAGACAGCTTAATAATTCCATGTCCAAAATGCTTTTATCTTATCAATGATAACAAAAAGACACTTATAAATTATTTAATTCACTAGCTGCACATTTAATCATACATTTTATCATACACATTTTGTCACCTCAGGACATCCAAGAAGCTTAGATGTTGCAAAATAATGTACCTTGTTCACAACAAACACAGGTACTTCATCAATACACACATGTAGACCTATGGTTATAAACTAAAACTGTCTTCTATATGTAGAGATATCAGCAAAAAAGCCTTTCCCTTCATCTATTTAGCTCTAAGAGGTGGATTATTTTTAATACTTTTTTATCCGAAGGAGAGTGTGAGAGAGAGAGAGAACACAAGTCAGGTGTGGGAGAGACAGAGGGGAAGTAGGATCTCACTGAGTGAAGAGTCTGAAGTGGGGCCTGATCCCGGACCCTGGGATCATGACCTGAGCCAGTCATAAGCACAATGGACTGAGCCATCCAGGCACCCCTCTAAAAGGTGGATTAACAGACAATCCCAGAAAAGTCCTTGCTAAAAACTAACAAAAATTATCATATGATTTCTCTGATATGAGGAACTTGAGAGTCAGGGTGGAGGGTTGTGAGTGGTAGGGAGGGAAAAATAATGAAACAAAATGGGATGGGGAAGGAGACAAACCATAAGAGACTCCTAATCTCACAAAACAAACTGAGGGTTACTGGGGGGTGGGAGGGTAGGGATAGGGTGAATGGGTTATGGACATTGGGGAGGGTTTGTGCTTTGATAAATGCTGTGAAAGATGTAAGCTGGATGATTCACAGACCTGTACCCCTGGGGCAAAGAATAAAAAATAAATAAATTTAAAAATTAGAAATAAATAAATAAATAAATAAAAAGAATTGCAAAAAAATAAATAAATAAAATTGCACAAAAATGAAAATAGCAACCTAAAAAGCCTCAGGAACACTGCAATAAAGTAATATGGGTAAGACTATTAAATGCTATATAAGTTTAAAAAAAGGACATGTATAAAGAGATTATTTGACTACTCTACTTTTAATATACTTTGGGCATTAGAACTTGCTTATCCATCAACACACAGCAATAATTAACTCAAATGCACATACAGAACTTGTCTAAAGACTCATCAGTGCAGAACTCTTCTATCCTTATTTCCTCCCCTGCCCCTGTCTCTGTTCCCTAGTGAACAGTCAGCATACTCTTCAAATGTCAATGCTACCCAAAGTAGTCTACACATTCAAAGCAATCCCTATCACAATACCATCAACATTTTTCAAAGAGCTGGGACAAATAATCCTAAATTTGTATGGAACCATAAAAGACTCCAAATAGCCATGGGAATGTTGAGGTGGGGAAAAAGCTGGTGGCATAACAATCCCAGACTTCAAGCTGTATTACAAAACTGTAATCATCAAGACGTTATGCAACTGGCACAAAAAAGGACACATAGATCAGTGGAACAGAAAAGAGAACCTAGAAATGGACCCTCAACCCTTTGGTCAACAAATCTCCAACAAAGCAGGAAAGAATATCCAATGGTAAAAAAGGACAGTCTCTTCAACAAATGGTGCTGGGAAAAGTGGACAACTACATGCAGAAGAGTGAAACTGGGCAACTTTCTGACACCATAAACAAAGATAAACTCAAAATGGATGAAAGACATCAATGTGAGACAGGAACCCATAAAAATCCTAGAGGAGAACACAGGCAGCAACTTCTTTGACCTCAGCCACAGCAACTTCTTGCTAGACATGTCTCCAAAGGCAAGGGAAACAAGCAAAAATGAACTTTTGGGGATTTCAAGATAAAAATCTTCTTCACAGCAAAGGAAACAGTCAACAAAACTAAAAGACAACCTACGGAATGGGAGAAGATACTTGTAAATGTCCTGTCAGATGAAGGGCTAATATCCAAAATCTATATAGAACTTATCAAACACAACACCCAAAAAACAAAGAATCCAGTCAAGAAATGGGCAGAAGACATGAATAGACATTTCTCCAAAGAAGACATTCAAATGGCCAACAGACACCTGAAAAAATGCTCAATATCACTCAGCCCAGGGAAATACAAATCAAAACCACAATGAGATACCACCTCACACCAGTCAGAAAGGCTAAAATTAACAAGACAGAGAACAAATCTTAGTGAGGATGAGGAAAAAGAGGAACCGTCTTACACTGTTGGTGGGAAAGAAAACTGCTACAACCACTCTGAAAAACAGTATGGAGTTTCCTCAAGAAGTTAAAAATAGAGCAGCCCTATGACCCAGCAATTGCACTACTAGGTATTTACCCTAAAAATACAAATGTTGTAATCCAAAGGGGCACGTGCACCTCAATGTTTATAACAGCAATGTCCACAATAGTCACAGCATGGGAAAAGCCCAGATTTCCACTGACAGATAAATGGATAAAGAAGATGTGTGTACACACACACACACACACACACACACACACTGGAATATTACTCAGTCATCAAAAAGAATGAATCTTTCCTTTTGTAATGACATGGATGGAGCTAGATGGTATTATGCTATGTGAAATCTGTCAGTCAGAAAAAGAAAAATACCATAGGATTTCACTCATATGAGGAATTTAAGAAGCTAAACAAATGAACAAAATAAAAATAAAAGGAGAGGCAAACCCAGAAAGAGACTCTTAACCATAGAGAACAAACTGATGACTATCAGAAGGGAAGGGGTAGGGGGATGGCCGAAACAAGTGATGAGGATTAAGGAGGGCACTTGCTGTGATGAGCACAAGGTGATATATGGAAGTGCTGAATCACAAAACTCTCCACCTGAAACTAATTTTTACTGTATGTAAAACTAATTTTACACTGTATGTTAACTAACTGGAATTTAAATAAAAACTTAAAAAATAGTATGCTTATCTTAATGAATGCTGAGCAATGAATAGAATTGTCAAGTCATTATATTGTAACCCTGAAACTAATAAAACACTGTTGTTAATTATACTTCAATTCAAAAATTTTAAAAGAAATAATAAAAAATTTATTTTTTCAGTGATCCAAGATTCATTTTTTAAAAAGTCAAAAAGATAAGATAACTGAACATAATAAAAACAAAAAATTTAAATAAATAAATTAATAATAAAAAGATTACCTATGATTATCCAGGTGGGATGAAAGTAATAACAACAGTCCTGCAAACGTTGACAAGAAAGACAAAAGAGTTGATGTCAGAGAGGCTTTGAAAATGCTTTCCTGCTGACTCTGGAGGTGGAGGAATTGCTTTCAATTCCCGGAATGTGTGCAGATGACCAGCAATTCCAGGAGTTGGAAAGAAAAGAGATTCTCCATTCAGCCTCAAGAAGAAACTCCAGCTGCAGACATCTTGCTATTAGCCCGATGAGACTCCTTTCAAGCTTCTGACTCCAGAACTCTAAGAGCACATATGTGTTTGTTTTAAGTAACTAGTATGGGGATAATTTTACAGCAGCAGGAGGAATCTTATATGGACATAGTCAATAACATTATTTGGGAAGAATGAGTTTAGGCCTCTCAATTTCCTCATCAGCTTCCCTTGGACAAAGGCAATTTATATTAAAAACCCACAGTAGGAGGGGAAAAAGATGAAACAAGATGGGATCGGGAAGGAGAAAAACAATAAGAGACTCTTTTTATACATATATACACCTCCTTTATTCTTATTTTTTATTTTTTTTATTATTTGCCCCAGGGATACAGGTCTGTGAATCATCAGGTTTCCACCTTTCACAGCACTCACCATAGAACAAACCTTACAGTCTTTTGTAAGATTGACAAACTGAGGGTTACTGGGGGGTGGGAAGGTAGGGATAGGGTGGATGGTTTATGGACATTGGGGAGGGTTTGTGCTATGGTGAGTGCTGTGAAAGGTGTAAGGCCAATGATTCACAGACCTGTACCCCTGGGGTTAATAATAATAATAATTAAAAAAAAACCACAGTACTTTCTCATGTGTAGGGAGGGAAAAATAATGAAACAAGGTGGGATGGGGAAGGAGACAAACCATAAGAGACTCCTAATCTCACAAAACAAACTGAGGGTTACTGGGGGGTGGGAGGGTAGGGATAGGGTGGATGGGTTATGGACATTGGGGAGAGTTTGTGTTTTGGTGAATGCTGTGAAAGATGTAAGCCTGATGATTCGCAGACCTATACCCCTTGGGCAAAGAATAAAACTAAAATTAAAAATAAATAAATAAAAATAAAAACAAAAGTAAACTTTGAAAAAAAACCCATAGTAGGTAGAAAGGAAATTTTAAATTGATTTGGAGATATTCTGCTCCATCAGCTTGTACAGTAAATTCCTTGCAGAGAGGTTTTTGAGAGAGTGACATAGGAAAAGGAACCCATAAATAAATTAAGGTCAGCCATTGTAATTTAAATCTTTGTCTCTATGTCTACATCCTTTCATTTCACGTAAATTTAAAAATTCATTCTTTCTCAGTGCTATCCTTTCCAGATTTCTCAAGGTTCCTATCAACATAAAAGATGAAATCATAAAAGTATCTGTGTGTGTACACATGTGAGTGTGCTTAATTGAAAGAAAATGTATGGAAACACGCACATGTCCAAGATATAACCATTATTGTCAAATGTTTTCTTTGAGGTAAAAAAGGAAGTTCTACACGTTTTATTCATTCCCCACAAAGTCTACGTGACATTATCTTTAGAATCCCACATTGCCTTCAGAAACAGGAAGAATGGTGCTCAGGATCCTTAAATTTTTAGTAATTAGCTACTAAAGCACTTAAAACTTATGTACAGTCTTAAATCATACACAAACAGATCATGAGATCATGATCTGAGCTGAAGACAGAGACTTTAACCCACTGAGCCACCCAGGCGCCCTCATACGCAAAGAGAAACTCGCAACATGTACCCTTCATTTTTGTGTAACTCCTTTAATTCACCAATGTGTACACACATATGCTGATTATTATATGTAATTATACTCCAATGATTGATCCAGTGGAACCAATCTAATGGTGCATGGTTATGGATAGGATCTAGAGCACAGGTAGCTCACTCTTACACAAGAGGGGAGGGAAATCCACTTCTAATGGGGAAGAAAGCCAGGTTTTAACTATGGATATATGAACAATGGAATTAAATTTGAGTAATTCACATGATAAACCATTTTTTTTCTATGAACACAAGATTAACCTACGTATGGAAGTGTAGTAATAAGAGACAACATTGGCTGAAGACAGAACACTACAACCACACACAACATCATGGATGAGTCTTAAAAACAATGTGGAGGGACATCTGATTTTCTCAGTCAGTTGAGCATCTGACTCTTGATTTTGGCTTAGGTCATGATCCCAGGGTCCTGGGATCGAGCCCTGTGTCAGGCTCCCTACTCAATGGAGAGCCTGCTTCTCCTTCTCCTCTGCTCCTTCCCCCACTAGTGCATTCTCTCTCTCTCTCTCTCTCTCTCTCTCTCTCTCTCTCTCTCTCTCTCTCTCTCCCTCTCTCTCTCCTTCTCCTTCTCTCACTTGTTCTTGCTCTATCTCAAATAAATAAATAATTTTTAAAAAAGAAAGATGACATAGAGGTTCACGCCTGACTCAGGACACATGAGGACCCAGCAGAGAAATCAGAAACACTCCCAGCATATAATTACACTTGATTGTAAAAGTATTATGTTTTACCATTTGACAAGGATAGCCTGTTATAAAGTAAGAGCTGACTGACACAATAATCCAAGAAAACAGACCTGAAGCAATTAGAGCATGTGCTGCATTTTATTTGTGGCATATGATGTGACATTAAGGAGAACAGGCATGATCATACGGTTATTCAAGTTTATTTCTGATGACTTTATGAACAGGTGACTGTAAGTGGGCTCCCTTCCAGGTCACTTTGAGAGTATGAAAGACATGCACATTTGCGCAGAAGAACTGGTGACTCTGAACCACAGGACCACCAGGACATCCATCTCTTATGTGAACTGTCCTCTGGACATGTAGGGGAAAGAGATTTCTGAGAAGGAAGGAGGTACACAGTGGATGATACTGATATTGTTCATTCTCCATCCCTTAGCACATCTGAGAAATATTAGGAATTGGGAGTTATTTCATGGAACAATAGAGAGAGTCATACAAGTAGTTAGCACTGAAAGTTCTCAAGTAGAAACAGGAAGATAACTCTTGTGATAAAACCGAAGACATTAAGCAATCCTTCACCTCAATGCATAAACCGCCTCAGTTGTGGCCATTAATTTTCCATGCTTCCACAAATACATGCACGGCATGAAAATGAAAGATTTTGGATAGTAATGAAATGGGTAGTTTGAAATGTTGCACCCTTTTATTTCTTAAGTTTTTATTATTTTAATCCAGTGTAATTCACATACAGCTTTATATTAGCTTCAGGTATGCAGTACAGCGGCTCAGCAATTCTCTACATTACTCAGTGCTCAGCACAATAAATGTACTCTCAATCCTTATCACTTATTTCACATATACCTCCACCCACCTCCCCTCTGGAAACCACTATTTTGTTCTCCATATTGATGTCTGTTCTTTTGTTTGTCTATTTTTTTCTTTACTTGTTTGTCTTGTTTCCTAAATTCTACATATGAGTGAAATCATATAGTATTTTTCTCTTACTGATTTTACCTTCTATACCTTCTATAACCATATATATTATAAATGGCTGCATCAGAATAAGAAGCTTTTCCACAGTGAAGGAAGCAATCAACAAACAAAAAGATGACCTACTGAAAAGGAGAAGATATTTGAGAGTTATATATCCAATAAGGGGTTAATACCCAAAATATAAAAAGAATTCATACAACTCAACACCAAAAAAATAATAATTCAATTTAACAATGGCCAGAAGACATGAAAACATTTCTCCCAAGAAGACACACAAATGGCCAACAAACAAATGAAAAGATATTCAACATCACTCATCATCAGGGTAATGCTTTCAAAAACAATGAGATATCACCTCACACCTGTCAGAATGATTAAAGTCAAAACCACAAGGAATAATAAGTGTTACTGGAGATGTAGAGTAAGAAAAACCCCTGCACACTGTTGGTGGGAATGCAAACTGTAAGAACCACTGTGGGAAACAGTATAGAGGTTCCTCAAGATAGTGAAAATAGAAGTAACATATGGGGCAGTAATTACACTACTGGACATTAACCCAAATAAAATGCCTCCTCATATTTATGGTCACCTCTGACCTGAAAACATACAAGATCATTCTATTTATTCAAATTTTTTTCCATGTAGAATCCACTGGGAGACACGTATTTGCTAACAGGTTTTTCTAGTGCTTATGTTGGGCATCCTGGACACCTAGGTGAATAGCAGAATAAAGCAAGACTAGCTATAAAACATGGTAGCATGTTTGTAAACTAAATGCCTGACATAAATCTTGATTTCTGAGGCATCCATTTCAAGGAGAGCCATGCTGAATAAACATATTGTCAGATGTGTAACACTATTACCAGATAAGCACTCATGTAGCTCTAGCCATGAAGTACCTCCTCAGAAATCTCTGGGTAACCTCAATACTGATATATGTATATATGGATCTTATCTTCTTTATCCATTCATCTGTTGAAGGGCATCTTGGCTCTTTCCACAGTTTGGCTATTGTGGACATTGCTGCTATGAATATTGGGGCACATATGGCCCTTCTTTTCACTACATCTGTATCTTTGGAGTAAATCCCCAGTAATGCAATTGCTGGGTCATAAGATAGCTCTATTTTTAATTTTTTGAGGAATCCCCACATTGTTTTCCAAAGTGGCTGCACCAACTTGCATTCCCACCAACAGTGTAAGAAGTTTCCCCTTTCTCCACAACCTCTCCAACATTTGTTGTTTCCTGTCTTGTTAATCTTTGCCATTCTAACTGGTGTAAGGTGGTATCTCAATGTGGTTTTGATTTGAATTTCCCTGATGGCTAATGATAGTGAACACTTTTTCATATGTCTGCTAGTCATTTGTATGTCGGCCATCCATCTAAGTCAGCCATCAGAAAGGATGAATACCCAACTTCTGTATCAACATGGATGGCACTGGGGGAGATTATGTTGAGTGAAATAAGTCAAGGAGAGAAAGTCAATTATCATATGATTTCACTTACCTGTGGAACATAAGGAATAACATGGAAGACATTAGGTGAAGGAAACGAAAAGTGAATTGAGGGAAATTGGAAAGGGAGACAAACCATGAGAGACTGCAGACTCTGAGAAAGAAACTGAGGGTTTTAGAGGGGATGGGGGTGGAAGGATGGGTGAGCCTGATGGTGGTTATTAAGGAGGGCACGTATTGCATGGAGCACTGGGTGTGGTAAATAAACAATTAATTTTGGAACACTGAAAAAATGAAACAAAAAAAAGATTTAAAAATACTGATATATGAGTGACCCCACTTTCCATCTCCATGAATTTCATACTTATGTTTTAAAATCATAAATAGGAAGGGGAAAATTAAGGGGGGAATTAAAGAGGGAGATGAACCATGAGAGACTATGGACTCCAGGGATCAAACGGATGGTTATAGAGGGGTTGGAGTGGGAGGATGGATGAGCCTGGTGATTGGTATTAAGTAGGGCATGTATTGCATGGAGCACTGGATGTTATACACAAACAATGAATCATGGAACTCTACATCAAAAACTAATGATGTACTTAACACTGTCTAACATAACAATAAAAATTATTTAAAAAATAATAATAAAATCATAAATAGTGAACCTACAAACTACCAGCCACCCTCCATGGACATTAAAGGTAGGACCCAAGTTCTGGCATTTCTTTCTCTCTCTGAAATTTTGCACTCCCTCTTGCCCCACACATTTCTGTCCCCGCCATCCAGTACTAAACCTTGTTTGTTAGAGTTGTTTGTGAGTACTAAACCTTGTTTTGTTAGGGTTCTCTAATGGGTGTTGCTGAGGCATGTCTTTCAATCACAGTAAGAACCCAAGGGCTGGTGCAGCCACAGCAGAGACTCTGGTCAGGGATGAGCCTATGGGAATTCCACAAGCACAGGGGTGTAGGGGAGTGCCTGGGCTTTCCTAGCCTGAGCACCCCTCTCAGTAACCTAAAAATTAAAGGGAACAGTATTACAGTCCATGTTATCAGGAAGAGGAGTGATGGTAGTGATCTAAAAAGATTGACAAAGCCTGGGTGAAAACTTTTTTTGTATTCTCCTCTACAATGAAGTTATGTAAAGGGCTTAGTGGCCAATTGTCGATTCTTCCATACAGAAATGCAACTCATGATGATTCTTTGGGGAAATCTAGGGAAAATTTACTTGGCATGATACAAGTCATTTGAAGTGAAATTACTCTAAGAAATCCAACATGTCCCATGTAAAATACAGAAATTTCCAGGCATTTGTAATCCAAATATGGGGAAAATATTGGGAATAGCCAAAAATGGATGAAGGGGAAACTGTGTATCAGACAGAGCAGAAGCTTAATAAAATGAGTTACTTAAGCATGTGGAGAAAATGAATTCAAACAAATGGAAATTCTAGGAAATAAATAGAAGGAACAGATTCCACTTCCATAGTCTGATTGAAGAATAGTGGCTCCTGCCTCTGAGGCTGTGAGCCCTGCAATCATGGGCATTTCTTACATCACTGGAGCCCCAATGATTCTTTTCAGAGCCATCTTTATATCTTTGTTCCTCAGGCTGTAGATGAAGGGGTTCAGCATCGGTGTGACCACTGTGTACATCACTGAGGCCATTGCACTTGAGTGGGAGCTCTGGGGAGCCGCAGAGCTAAGGTACACTCCTAGGATTGTACAATAAAATAAGGAGACAACTAAGAGGTGAGATGCACAAGTGGAAAAAGCTTTATACTTGCCCTGAGCTGATGAGATTCCATGTATTAAAGATACTATCTTAGAGTAAGAGTAAAGGATCCCAGCTAGGGAAGCACCACCCAACAATCCAGCTGCAAAATGCATCACCATGTCATTAAGAAACTTGTCAGAACAAGCAAATTGGACCACCTGATTGATTTCACAGAAAAAGTGGGATATTGCCACCAATCTACAGAAGGACAGCCACAACACCATTAAACTTTGTAATAAGGAATTCAGGGCACTCATCACCCAGGACACCAGAACCAGCAGGACACAATAGGTGGGTTTCATGATGGCCATGTAGTGCAGGGGGTGGCAGATGGCCACAAAGCGGTCAAAGGCCATCACAGCCAGGAGAAAGTTGTCCAATCCAGCCAAGAGCAGGAAAAAGTATATCTGAGTGATGCAACCTTCATAGGTTATGACTTGGCTATGAGTCTGGATGTTCTGAAGCATCTTGGGGATGGTGGTGGAGGCGAAACAGATGTCTACAAAGGACAGGTTGGCCAGGAAGAAGTACATGGGGGTGTGGAGGTGGGAGTCTGAGCTGACGGCCACGATGATGAGCAGGTTTCCAAACACAGTGATCAGATACATGGACAGGAAAAGCCCAAATATGAGGAGCTGTAATTCTGGTTCCTCTGATAATCCGAGAAGAAGAAATTCTGACATTTGTGTATCATTTCCTGGTTCCATATAGTGGAGGTGACTACTAGGGAACAAAAAATAACATGACTAATTTTCTCTATAATGAACACTACAAATATTGTTGAATCTCTACAATTTTTATTTTACATTCACAAAGTCAATATCTATAGGTTTTACGTGGAACCTATCCCCTCTCAAGACCATGCTATCTCTGAAAATGAGTGTGCATCCCACACATGGTCTTTTCCCCAGGTACTCATGTATTCTATACTTTCAATGAGAAATTCTGTCACACATTTGATAAACATGAGTACTGTCTAACCTCCAGGCGAAGAGTATAGGTGTCAGGAAACAAGTGTCTGTACATTTCAGTGATGGAGAATATATGCAAATAAAAGATCAGATAGACTATCAGAAGGTGACAGGTGCTATGAAGAAAAGCAAAGTGGGATTAAAGGAAAGAGTGGATGCAGGTGTTATTTTTTACTGGTTGCTTGGATAGGCCAGCACACACTTACACGGAGACCTCAAGGAAGAGGTTATTCAGAAAGAACAACCAGTACAAACACTGAGAAAACACTGGAGTTTTTTAAGTTTTTTAAGTTTTTAAGTTTAAATCCTGTGTGATCAACACACAATGTTTCTTTAGTTTTGGATGTACAACATAGTGACTCAACAGTTGAAATGTTATGCCATGCTCAACACATGTGGAGCTGCCATCTGTCACCACACAACACTATGACGATGTCACTGACTATATTCTCTAGGCTGTGCCTTTTATTCCCGTGACTCACCCACTCCTTAACTGGAGGCCTGTATCTCCCACTCCCCTTCACCATTCTGCTTTTTTGTTTGTTAATTATTATTTTAAAAATCACCACCAGGCTATTCCACCTCCCTCCACAATAATTAGGCAAACATTGATACCAGTCAAGCTGTCCACATCGGATTGTCTTTCACCTAAAAAAAGTCAAACTGCATCCAAATTCCAGGAGTTAAGTCACCTATGAGCATAAATCAAGGGTCTCCATTTTAACAGGATCATATTGTGTCCAGTATTTAAAGAAACATAAAAGGGGTGCCTGTGTGGCTCAGTTGGCTAAGTATCTGCCTTTGGCTCAGATCATGATTCCAGGGTCCTGGGATCAAGCCCCACATCAATCTCCCTGCTCAGTAGGGAGCCTGCTTCTCCCTCTCCCACGCACCCCAGATTATGATCTTTCTCTCTCTCCGTCTCTCTCTAGGCCTCTCTCTCTCTCTCTCTCTCTCTCTCTCTCTCTCTCTCTCTCTCTCTCACACAAATAGATAGACAGACAGATAGATAGATAGATAGATAGATAGATAGATAGATAGATAGATAAGATGAACATTAAAAAAACATCCTCAAAATTTTTGAGGGAGAAAAGTGGGGAGAAAATCTAATAAGCTCAGTGGCCCCTAGAGACAGTGAGAAGGAACAAATGTCCTTTGTTCTGGCAACATTCCAACCCCAGTTATAGCTCCTAGATGCCCAGAATAATGAAGCAGCAAAAGGAAGTTTATCCAAAAGAAAATTTAGGGAGGATTTTACATTACCAAGACATCTGACCCATTGACCATCCCACTAGAATAACAAGCAAAGGGAAGACACTCACGATTCACAAAAAGAAATACAGTACAACAAAGTGGGGTATGTTAAATGGTTATTTGCTGAAAGGACTTTTATAAATGATATAAAATGCAAAAGTTTGATAATCAGAAAGCTATTGGTAATGAGTTCTCATCACTGATGATGAGATTTGGCTGAGTTTTTCCTTCTCTCCAATGTCCCCATTGCTTCCCCACCTATGGGTCTCCAGTCCCACATCCTTCTTTCAGTTCCTTGTTGGATCTCCACCTACCACAGGCTAGCGTCCTCTAGCCAATATTCATATTTACCTGGAGAGATGTTTCTATATTGCCTTTAAGTTACTGTCCAACTCCCACCTTAACCCCTTTCAGGTGACTCCCTGCTGGAGACTGAACCCCAAATTCTATAGCTTCCAACACTCAGTTTGCCTTCCCTAACCAACCCACCAGCTTCCCACTCACACTGCCTTTCCCACATCGATGTCACAAACACTGAACTTGAATTTTAGATTCACCTGAAGACCCAGTCTCCAGGATCAGAGCCTCCATGCACCTGCTGCCCTCTGCTTGGAGTCACTGACTGGTCTCTTAGTGATTATTCCCCTCCTCTCTATCTTCATAATCCCATCACCTCTTTTAGACTACAAGGAGTCAGCTCCTTTGTGAATGGTTTTGGTTTTTTGTTTTGTTTTGTTTTTAACATTTCCACAAAAAAGACACTTTTTCTTGCATTAATTTAGATGTGTGGGTTATCACTGTGTAACTTCTATTTAATTCTATGTATGTTTCCATGCTAAACTGTGAGTGCCCTGGGACATGTTACAGACTCCTGCACTTCACCCCTGGATATCGTTTGGTTGGGAACAGTAGAAGTAAGTACATATTGCATGAAGGAATGAAAGAATCTGTGCTCACAGAAGCTGCCAGTGATGAGAGACAGAATGGAAGCAGGCAGCTACTAGCACAGGAATGGAGGACGTGAGAGAGAAATGTGGTTTGTATGAATAGGTTAATGGATAAAAAAAGATGTAATATATATTTTCCTATATATACACAGGAATTATATATAGGAATATTACTGAGCCATCAAGGAAAATGAACTCTTACCATTTGCAATGACATGGATAGAACTAGAAGGTATAATGCTAAGAGAAATAAATCAGAGAAAGAAAATTATCATATGATACCACTCATATATACAATTTAAGAAACAAAAAAGAGGATAATATGGGGACGGAGTGAAAAATGAAATAAGAGGAAATCAGAGAGGAAGACAAACTATAACAGATGCTGAATTCTAGGAAACAAACTAAGGGTTGCTGGGAGGAGGTGGTGGGAGGGTGTGGTAACTGGGTGATGGGCATTAAGGAGGACAAGTGATATAATGAGCACTGAGTTTTGTATGTAAATGATGAATCACAAACTCTACCTCTGAAACTAATAATAGACTAGATGTTAATTAATTGAATTTAAATTTAAAAATTTTTAAAGAATAGAATAGAATAAATAAAGCACAATAGAAAATGCACAGAGTACATTTTACATAGTCAGGGTGCATAGTAAATCATTTTCATGTTAAGATCAACAGACATTTCTTTTCTTAACATATTAAATAAGTTATTTGTTAACATAAGTTAACAAAAATATTATAAAATGTTATTAATGTTAAAATGTTATTTTAAAATGTTATAAGTTAACATAAATAATGTTAATTAAATAACATATTAAATAAGACTATAAATGAATGAGTTCACCACTCCAATAAACACAAACACAATGGTCTATTGGCCCCAGGCTCACCAGGTTAGGCTGACAGGTGACCTCAGATAAAAGCTTTCAGCTTCCATTCTTTCTGACCCTTTCTTGAAATACCTGGTGAGATCTGAGACTCACCTGGATGGGGTCCCTGAGAGGAAGGTCTCTATGTGGAGGTCCAAGTTCCTCTCTGTGTGGTTGATGATGGAGACTGAAGCTCTGTTCTTGAAAGGACGGCAGGAAGGAGCAAAGCGTGGGTCCCTCAGCAGACTTGGGAATTGAAATACAAAAACTATGTCTCCTCCAGCGCAAGGTTGAACATTCCCAGGACCCGCAACAGAGGAGACATTTACAGCTTCTATATTTGCTGTACCTGTTCCCTATACCTGCTCATTAGACACATTTACCATTATTACTCCAACCCCTGAGCACATCTCCCCATGGGAACTTATCTGGACAGAATGGAATCTTTTCCTGTAGATTCTCTGTTCCCAAGAGACCAGGTTAGAATTTCAGGTGCATCCAGTGTTTATTATTCCTCCCTGAACTTGCCTGGCTTCCAGAGATCCAACTTTGAAACTTTTCACAGACCTAAGTGAAAGTTCTTTCTAAATATAAGACTGACGAACTTGTCTTGACCATTTCTGGGTCTGTAAAACATTGACTTGTGGTGGGAGAACACCTCCTCATAGCTCTAGAAAATTGGCCTTTCTTCTCCAACAGGCAAAAGTGTGTTCTTTTGCTATAAGACCATGGGCACAACAATCCTTGGATTAATAATTCTTTTGACAAATCAATTAAGAGTTTTCTGTTTTTCATACAGGTTAAAAGATGACATTTAGTGCTTCACTTATAAAAACTTTGGTATTATAAAAGACCAATTTAGATGTTTCAATGCACTGGGTTCAGTTCATAATCTTATATGGATTGTCTCATTCATTTTTTTACAAAAGCCATTCTATGAGGACCATAAAATGGTAGGCCTCATTCCACATTTGTAAAAATGTAACTTGGAATGGTTAAGTGAAGAATCCAGAATTATGAACTGAGTCATTATAAGCAGATATGCTTTGACTTGAGTGCAACAAGATAGGCCAGTGGTTTTCAGCCAGGGGTGATTTTGCCTCCAGATCACTTAAAAATATCTGGAGAAATTTTTGACTGTCATAACTTGGGAAGTGTTATTACTAATTTGATATGTCTAGGGTGGCCCAGAATTCTGCATTTGTAACTATATCCCAGTCATTGATGTTGCTTTTCTTGGTCTATACATATATTTGTGTGTTAAGGCTGTGGTCCAGTGTCAGAGTCACGTATGTTCTTCCACCCAAGTCTCCCCACATACCTCAGATCTGACTTAGGTGGTCAAACAAGTTTATGGGTGTCTGTATTCCCCCAGGAAAGGAAATGCACCTTGAAATCCTTTGTTCCTCTATCTTTAAACTGGGCAAATTCCATTTCATGATTTGGTCTGAGAAGTTAGTAATATTTTAGAGCTCACAGGAAATTCCCTGGTGCAGAGCAGGTGCCCCATCCACAGGGACTGCTGTGACCATTTAAGTTCCACATTAGGGGGAGATGAAAGATGAGAGACTGTGGATTCTGAAAACTGAGGGTTATGGAGGGGAGGGACTTGGGGGATGGGTGATCCTGGTAGTGGGTATTAAGGAGGGCACATATTGCATGGAGCCCTGGATTTGGTGCATAAATAATGAATCTTAGAACACAGAAAAAAATAAAATTAAATTAAGATGATTAAAAACAACAGTGTTGGTTGAGTGCTATCATAATTTTTTGTTATCAATATCCATATCCAATATCCATATCAGTAACCAAATTTCTTGGGCCCCTGGGTGGCTCAGTCAACCTGCTGACTCTTGATCTCAGCTCAGGTCTTGATCTCAGGTCCTACGATCAAGCCCTGCTTTCAGCTTCATGCTGCACATGGAGCTTACCAAAACAAGCAATTATCTTTTATGTTGGTTTTTTTATCATGTTTCAGGATCATAGTAACGTTGCCCTCATAGAATGAATTTGGAAGTTTTCTTTCCATTTCTATTTCTTGAAACAGCTTCAGAAGAATAGGTATTAATTCTTTAAATGTTTTATAGAATTCCATTGGAAAGCCATCTGGACCTGGACTCTTGTCTTTTGAGAGATTTTTGATTACTGCTTCAATATCTTTGCTGATCATGGGTATATTCAGGTTTTCTACTTCTTCCTGTTTCAGTTGGTAGTTTATATGCTTCTAGGAATGCATCCAATTCTCCAGATTGCCTAATTTGTTGTCATATTATTGCTCAGAATATTCTCTGATTATGATTGTTTGTATTTCTTTGATGTTGGTTGTGAACTCTCCAAACTCATTCATTATTTTATTTTTTAACTTATTTCATTTAAATTCAACTAGTTAACATATACTGTATTATTAGTTTCAGACATAGAGTTCAGTGATTCATCTGTTACATATAAGACTCAGTGCTTATTACATCATATGCCCTCCTTAAAGTGCATCAATTACCTCATTCTCTCACCCATATCCTCCAGCAACCCTGTTTGTTTCCTATAGGTAAGAGTTTCTTATGGTTTGCCTCCCTCTATGATTTCATCTTATTTTTCCGAACCTGCCCTTATGATCCTCAATTTTGTTTCTTAAACTCCACATATGAGTGAAGATTTCATTCCTTTTGATGGCTGTGTAATACACATATATGTATCATATATATATATATGTGTATATATATATATGTATAATATCACATCTTCTTTATCCATTCATCTTTTGATGGACATCTGGGCTCTTTCGGTAGATTGGCTATTGTGGACAATGCTGCTATAATCATTGGGGTGCAGGTGTCCTTTCAGATCACATTTGTATAATTTGAGTAAATACCTACTAGTCCAATTGCTGGGTACTGGGTTGCTCTATTTTTTAACTTCTTGGGAAACCTCCATACTGTTTTCCATAGTTGGCTGTACTGCCTTGCATTCCCACCAACAGTGTAAGAGGATTCCCCTGTCATCATACACTGAAATAAAGTTTTCAGACACTGATCTTAGAGGCTGTGCAGGGCTGCCTCTGCAAGAGAGAGCGGTGTCAGCTGAATCCTGCACATAGTTTTTATTTTGTTTTTTTTTTATCAGGAAAGCAAGGAGAGAAGCCTCAAAGCACGGGAAAGGAGTACACAGGGATAGTAAATATCTTGAAGCTGTAAAGCAGGCCTGCACTCTCCTGTATGTGTAGGCACTCGGGGAGTCAGTCATGGAATAAAGGAGGAGCAGGATGTGTGGGTAGCAATCATCAAGTGCAGAAAGGGGGTACTGAGGGTTACATTCTTTCATAGCTCTTAATCTATGCACTGCCTCTGAGGATGATTGGATCCTGCTCCTACCAGATCACTGGATTCAATAGCCCAAGAACAGGAACACTGTTGACATTTTAGTTGCTTCCACAATCACCCCTTAGGGCTTACAATATGTTTTCTAAGAATAATTTCACTTTCCCCTTTTTCCACAACCTCACCAACATTCATTGTTTCCTGACTTGCTAATTTTAGCCACGACGACTGGTGTCAGGTGGTATCTCATTGTGGTTTTGATTTGTATTTCCCTAATGCTAAGTGATGTTGAACATTTTTTCATGTGTCTGTTGGCCCTTTGTATGCATTCATGATTTACTTGTTTGAGTCCTTTCTTTTTTCCTTTTGATAAGTCTGGCTAAGCTTTTACTGATCTTACTAATTCTTTCAAAGAACAAGTTCTTAGTTTCATTCATCTGTTCTAATATTTCTTTGATATATATATCATTGATTTCAGCTCTAATCCTTATTATTTTTTTCTCCTGTTGAATATAGGGTTTATTTGCTGTTCTTTTTCCACATCATTTAGGTGTAATGTTGGGTGTGTATTTCAGACTCCTCTTGTTTCTTTAGAAAAGTCTATATTGCAATATATTTCCCTCATAGAACTGCCTTTGCTGAAATGAAAATGTTCAATGGTGATGGGCATGGGGTGTGTGTGTGTGTGTGTGTGTGTGTGTGTGTGTGTGTGTTTATACATGTTTCTTTCAAATAAACATCAGCGCCCATATGCATACACATAGATTCATTATTAGGTGATCTTTAATATCACAAGCAAACTTGAGAGAAAGTGGGATAGGATAAGAATGAAAAGGATGAACATTTGGATTAATGTGAAAGTAAAACTATGTAAAAATTTGGACACAAAAATTTAACATAGAACAAGTAGCCTTAATGATTCAATTTTTCTACCTTAGTGCCTATAAGTCAGAATACCTCGTGGCATGGGAGATTTTTTCTGTACCAGCTATTGGGGTTGAACAACTCCAAAGTTACTTCAGATTTCTTTTTCTATTTGAAGTGAGATCTCAATACCAAATATCCTTTTTTTTTTAAGGTCACCTCCATGGGCTTATTTTTTAAATTTTATTTTTTCAGTGATCTGAGATTCATTTTTAATGCACCACACCCAGTGCTCCATGCAATATGTGCCCTTCTTCATACCCATCACCAGGCTCACCCATCCCCCCGCCGTCCTCCCCTCCATAACCCTCAGTTTGTTCTCAGAGTCCACAGTCTCTCATCTTTCATCTCCCCCTCCGATTTTCCCAAATCACTTTTCCTTTCCTTTTCCTAGAGTCCTCCATTTTATTCCTTGTGTTCCACAAGTAACTTAAACCATATGATAATTGACTTTCTCTGCTTGACTTATTTCGTTCAGCATAATCTCTTCCAGACCCATCCATGTTGATACAAAAGTTGGGTATTCATCTTTTCTGATGGCTGAGTAATATTCCATTGTATATATGGGCCACATCTTCTTTATTCATTTGTCTTTTGAAGGGCATCTCTGCTCTTTACACAGTTTGGTGATTGTGGGCATTGCTGGTGTGAACATTGGGGTACATATGGCCCTTCTTTTCACTACATCTGTATCTTAGGGTTAAATACCCAGTAGTGCAATTGCAGGGTCATAGGGTAGCTCTATTTTTAATTTTTTGAGGAATCTCCCTCCACACTGTTTTCCAAAGTGGCTGCACCAACTTGCATTCCCACCAACAGTGAAAAAGTATTCCCCTTTCTCCACATCCTCTCCAACACCTGTTGTTTCCTGTCCTGCTGATTTTGGCCATTCTAACTGGTGTAAGGTGGTATCTCAATGTAGTTTTGATTTGAATTTCCCTGATGGATAGTGATGACAAACATTTTTTCATGTGTCTGTTGGCCATTTGTATGTCTTCTTTGGAGAAGTGTCTGTTCATGTCTTCTGCCCATTTTTTGACATGATTATCTGATTTTTGGGCATTGAGTTTGAGAAGTTCTTTATAGATCTTGGATATTAGCCCTTTGTCTGTAGTGTCATTAGCAAATATGTTCTCCCATTCCGTGGGTTGCCTCTTTGTTTTGTTGACTGTTTCCTTTGCTGTGCAGAAGCTTTTCATCTTGTTGAATTTCCATGGGTTTATTTTTTTACTTTATTTTTTCACTGATCCAAGATTCATTGTTTATGCACACCCAGTGCATACAAAATATCCTTATCCAAGATAATATAAATGAATAAGATTGAAGGCTGAATTCATTTCCCTTGAACAAAGTGTTATTGGATAAATGACTGGATTAGATTTTTATTGTGGTTGTAACAAATTACCATGCTTCTCCCTTAAAACAAATCAATTTATTTTCCGATAGTTCTGGAAGTAAGAAGTCAGAAATAGGTCTCCCTGGGCTAAAATCTCTGTCTTCAGAAAAGAGTTCAGTCGGGAGATCTGGTGGTGAATATGTTTTCTTGCCTATTCCAGTTTTAGAGCCACCTGTACTCCCTGGCTCGTATGCCCCTCTTTATCTTCAAAACCAGCAACATAGCACCTCAAAATCTCTCTGTGACTCCAAGTCTTCTGCCTCCCTCTACCACATTTGGAGGACCCTTGTAATCTATTCAGCCCACCTGGATAATCAGAATAACTTTATCTTAGGCTCAGCTGACTAGCAATGATAATATCATTTGCAACCTTAATTCTCCCTTTCACGACACAAGACATATCCACAGATTCCATAGATTAAGATGTGGAAATATTTTGGAGACATTGTTGCCTACTGAAAGTCTTTTTCAGAGCTATATTTGATGCCCACTTAGGAACCTTCATTTTGAAGAATCAAACACAGAATTTATTTCGGACTCCAGGGTGAATGCAAAACCACACATGAAATGGAACATGGCTTATTTATTAACATCACCCCAAAACTATCAATGGTAAAGTAAACCCTCAACTAAAACAATTCAGTATCATCTCAAGGTTAAAAGGATGTGCAAGGAGGTTAGATCTCCAGAAAACAGGCAAGTTCATGAGAATGATGACTACAATGTTGAATTCACCTGACTTCTAATCTGGTCTCTTGGGAAGAGAGTCTCAGCAGGAAATTTTCCCTTTCTGTGCAGACCAGTGGCCCACTGAGAATGAAGTGCTCTGCAGTGGGAGTAACAATGGAAACAGGGCCTAATGATCAGGCACAGGGAGCTATAAATATCTCCTCTGCTGCAGGACTTTAGCAAGTGAATCCTTGGATTCACCAGGACACGGTTGTTGCTTTCAGTTTCCTAACTAAGTCTGGCGTGGGACCCATGCTTCACTGCTTCCTGTTTTCTGGAAAGAGAACTTCAGTCTCCCTCATCAACCATCCAGGGAGAAATTGGGGCCTCAGCATAGAGACTTTCATCTTATAGACACCACCCAGGTGAGTCTGAGAGCTCAGCAGGTAATTCAGGAAAGGATTGGAGAGAATGGAATCTGAGATGTTTTGTCTGAGGTCACCTAAGACTATGTAGACTCATTTATAATTATTTATGCAATGTGTTCAAAAGAGAAGTATCCATTGGACTCAACAATGCAGACATTGTTGTTGACAGTACATGGTGGGAAAGGAAGACCAGTTGAATGAGACAGGGGAAGGAAATGGACGACCTAAAGTTGTTCCAGTGAAATTAGAACAAATCCAAGGAGCTTGCAGCTAAGGGGAGCAGGAAAACAGAGTATTAGGATTGGAGACGTGAGCTGTAAATTCTTTATGATGTGGTGGTTTTGAGCATGTTCTGTATTTATAGAAAGCCCCACAGTTATTCAGGCAGCTATTCCCTTGCAACAGCAATTCTAGATTTACATCCATTTCTCAGCATCTTCTCTCAAGGTAAGTATTCACATAAAAATTAATATGCAAAAAGGAGTATGCTAACTAGCTTCACTTTGTAATACTTCGTTGCCAAGAGGTGTGGAAACGATGGCCAACATTTATGAGGTAGAAGAAAAAACAGCCAAATCTCTTCACTGGTGTGATAATCACTCATATACTTTCAGGAAGGAACTATATGGTAAGCTTTTTTACATAACTGACTAATGATGTCTGTCATCCTAGGAGGGTGCTATCCTTCCTAGGATATTGCTATCCCCACGATTGGAGTGAGGATGTTCACATTTGGAATGGATTGGTTGTCTCTTCCAAGTTCAAACAGCTTATATGTGGTAGATCTGACATTCAAAACCTGGTTGTCTGGTTCCAAAAGTTTTGTATTTAAAATCATTTGAAATAGTCTTTTATTATTTCATCTTTAAAAATCCTCTCTACTGCCCTACATTGTGTATTCTCTGTTGTAAATTGCAGGTTTATTCCCTTTTGGACATTTTTCTAGAGGGATATTCAATGAGCAAAATATTTTGACATCTTAAAAATATGATTCCTTCCTTGTTTGGATGCATTGTTTTTTTTCCTTCTTTGTTAATTATTCTGGGCATCAGGGACTGTGACCTGGGATTGGAATGCTGCCAGAACCAGGGAAGATTTCTGCTCATCACAGTCTCTGAGGGACTCCCTGAACTTATTAGATTTATTATCCCCCTTGTATCCATTTCTTTCCTCTCTGTGTTTCTGGAACTGTTTTTTGTTTGTTTGCTTCTTTAAATACAGGACACAAGATGATTGTACTAAAATGGAGCCCATGTTTCCATATCCTTGGGAGACTTATTTACTCAAATTTAATTACTATTTGCACATTCTTCAGGGTAAAGATAATCTGATGTTTACAACTTTCTTTGTACCATTTCTTTCAACTTTATTGTGGGTGAGAGTGAGAAAACCTTGATAGTTGCACAGTGCCAGAAGGCCAGAGTGCACTTTGTACATCTGTGTGTGAGTGTGTTTATGCACGTGCATGTGTGTTGTGGGGCTTAAACAGTCATCAGGACAATGGTACCTGAGTCTGTATACTGTAATATGTGACCCTTAGATGCCAGAATGTGAACCAACAGATGGAAATAAGGAAGGAATCTATCTCCATTCCCAGAACTTCTTGGAAAACAATTAATAAAATGCAAAGAACACCATGTGTAGGAAGGATTCCCTGTGACAGGAAACCAACTCCTTCCTCAACATTCCCTGCCACCACCTGTCATCACTCTCCCTCTTGTTCATTCCCTCACACACTGACTTCATTTTGAGATCTGCCTATCTGAAGTAAGTGTCTTCTGCAGGAGCTTTGCTCTGTTTTCCCTGCAAGACACATACCCACCCCAGATATCCTCCTTCCTCATACTGTGTCTTCCGGGAAACATCTGTTAAAATGTCTTCTTTGCAGGTCTTCCTTAATTCCCATTAAAACTTAGCACCATCCTCATCTACTCCTTTTTATACTGATATTTTTCCTTCATAGCACCACCTGTCACCATCTGACATGATATACGATTTTATTTTTTATGTCTATCTTCTTTCTTCATCATTGGATTGTATAGACATTTCTTTTTTTCTCCATGTTTTTATTTAAATTCCACTTAGTAAACATACAGTGTAATATTAGTATCAGATGTAGAATTTAGTGATTCAGTACTTCACTACAACATCTGGCGCTTATCACCACAAGTGCCCTTCTTCATCTCCATCAACTATTTCACCCATCCCCCATCACATCTCTCCAGCAACCCTCAGTGTGTTCTCTATAGTTAAGGGTCTGCTTCCTGGTTTGCCTTTCCTTTTTTCTCTCTCTATGTTCATTTGTATTGTTTCTTAAATTCCACACACAAGTGAAATCATATGGTATTTGTCTTTCTCTGACTGAGTTATTTCACTTACCATAATACTCTCTAATTCCATCCAGGTCATTGTAAATGGCAAGATCTCATTCCTTTTAGTGGCTGAGTATTATTCCATTGTGTGTGTGTGTGTGTGTGTGTGTGTGTGTGTGTGTATAACACATCTTTTTTTTAATTTTTTTTATTTGCCCCAGGGGTACAGGTCTGTGAATCATCAGGCTTAAAGCTTTAACAGCACTCACCAAAACACAAACCCTCCCCAATGTCCATAACCCATCCACCCTATCCCTAC
>LNAC01001597.1:25278-47320 GCA_002007465.1 Ailurus styani
TATATATATATATATATATATATATATATATATCACATCTTCTTTATCCATTCATCAGTTGGTGGACATTTGGGCTCTCTCCATAGTGTGGCTATTGATAATACAGCTATAAAAATCAGAGTGCATGTAACCCTTTGAATCCATACTTTTATAACCTTTGGGTAAATACCTAGTAGTGCAATCTACAGAGTAGGAGAAGATATTTGCAAATGACTTATCCAATAAAGGGTTAGTATTCAAAATCTATAAAGAAGTTTTGAAACTCAACACCAAAGCACAAATAAACCAGTTAAGAAATATACAGAAGACATGAATAGACACTTTTCCAAAGAACACATACAGATGGACAACAGACTCATGAAAAGATGCTCAAAATGTCTCATCATCAGGGAAACACAAATCAAAACTGCAATAACATATCACCTCACACCTGTCACAATGGCTGAAATTAACAACACTGGAAACAACAGGTGTTGGAGAGGATGTGGAGAAGTGGAACCCTCTTGCACTGTTGATAGGAATGCAAACTGGTGTAGGAGCTCTGGAAAACAGTATGGAGTTTCCTCAGAAAGTTAAAATAGAATGACCTTATGATCCAGCAATTGCACTGCTAGGTATTTACCCAAAGAATACAAAAATACTAATTCAAAAGGGATACATGTACCCCTATATATAGAGAAGCATTATTTATAATAGCCCAATTATGGAAGCAGCCCAAGTGTCCATGGAGAGAGAAGTGGATAAAGAAGTGATTTATATAGATATAGATACAGATATCACTTCTATTCCATTCTATCACTATATATATATATATATATATGTATATATACATATATATATGTATATACTATTCCATTATATATATAATGGAATAGTATTTGGCCTAAAATAGAATGAAATTTTGCCATTTTCGATGACACAGATGGAGCTAGAGAGTATTACGCTCAGTGAAATAAATCAGTCCGAGAAAGACAAAGACCACATGATTTTGGTCATATGTGGAATTTAAAAAGCAAAACAAATAAGCAAAGGGAAAAGGAAAGAGAGAGGCAAACCAAGAAACAGACTCTTAATCACAGAGACACTTTCCTGGTTACCAGAAGACAGATGGTGGCGGATGGGGGGAAATAGGTGATGGGGATTGAGGAGGGCACTTGTACTGAGCACCAGGTGTTATATGGATGTATTGAATCACTGTATAGTGCACCTGAAACGAATATTACACTTTCTGTTAACTAACTGGAACTTAAACAAAAACCTAAAAATGAAAAAATAAATGTAATGAATAAATAAATGAAACCCATTTGTTGAAATTATTATCTTATTTTTTTTTCTTTCCTGGTAGTCAACTCCACCACATGGAATCAGGAAATGATACATGGATTTCAGAATTTCTTCTTCTGGGATTATCAGAGGAACCAAAAGTGCAGTCCCTCATTTTTGGGCTTTTCCTCTCCATGTATCTGATCACTGTGTTTGGAAACTTGCTCATCATCCTGGCTGTCAGCTATGATTCCCAGCTCCATACCCCCATGTACTTCTTCTTATCCAACCTGTCCTTTGTAGACATCTGTTTCACCTCCACCACCATCCCCAAGATGCTGTGGAACATCCAGATTCAGAGCAAAGTCATAACCTATGAAGGCTGCTGCAGCCAGATATTTTTTTTCATCGTGTTTGGATGTCTGGACAATTTACTCCTGAGTGTGATGGCCTATGACCGGTTTGTGGCCATCTGTCACCCCCTGCACTACACAGTCATCATGAAGCCCCTGCTCTGCGGACTGCTGGTTCTGGTGGCCTGGGTCATCAGTGTCCTGAATTCCTCATTACAGAGCTCAATGCTGTTTCAGCTGTCCTTCTGTGCAGGCATGGAAATCCCCCATTTTTTCTGTGAACTCAATCAGATGATCCAACTTGCTTGTTCTGACAACTTGCTTAATGACATGGTGATGTACTTTGTAATTGTGCTGCTGGGGGGTGGGCCCCTGGCTGGGATCCTTTACTCTTACTCTAAGATTGTTTCCTTCATATGTAGAATATCCTCAGATCAGGGCAAATATAAAGCCTTTTCCACCTGTGCATCTCACCTCTCTGTTGTCTCCTTATTTTATTGTACCAGCCTAGGAGTGTACCTTAGCTCTGCTGCTACCCAGGGCTCCCACACAAGTGCAGTGGCTTCGGTGATGTACACAGTGGTCACACCCATGCTGAACCCCTTCATCTACAGCCTGAGGAACAAAGACATAAAAAGGGCTCTGAGAAGAATCACTGGGGTTCCAGTGACATAAGAGCCAATGATTCTGTGGCTGACAAAGCGCCCATGACTGCAAGGCTCACAGTCTCAGAGCTGGAAATGCTATTTGTCAACCAGCCTGTGGAAATGGAATTTGCTCCTTCTATTTATTTCCTGGAAAGTCCATTTGTTTGAATTCAACTTCTCTATACATTTAAGTTACTCACCTTATTAAGTTTCTACTCTGTCTGATTTATACAGTTTCCCCTTTGTCCCTTTTATATATTCCCAATGTTTTCCCCAATCTTGGATCACAAATGCCTGGAAATTTCTGTATCTTACATGGGGAAAGTTGAATTTCTTAAAAATACTTTCATTCCAAATGACTTCTATCATGCCAAGTAAATTTTCCCTAGATTTCCTCAAGTAATAATCTAAGTTGTATACTTCATATGGAAGAAGCTACACTTGGCCACTAAGCCCTTCACATGACTTTATTGTAGACGAAAACACAAAACCCCAGTTTTCACCTAGTCTGTTGAGCTTTTTACATCATTAACTTCACTCCTCTTCCTGAAAATTTGGACTCTAACACTGTTCTGTTTACATCTCAGGCTACTTACAGGAATGCTCTGGCTAGGAAATCCCTGGCACTCTCCTGCTCCTGTGCTTGAGGACATTTCAACAGAGGCTCCCGTGACCAGTGCCTCTGCTGTGGCTGCACTGGCTCTGAGTTCTTACTGAGACTGCAGGAAACACCTCAGCAACACCCATCAGAGAACTCTAATAAAACCAGGTTTATTACTCATAGATCCTTGAGCACACAGGGATTGCCCAAAGGCCTTTCAGAGAGGTTTCAGAGGAAGGGAGATGCATTGAGAGGGATGGTGAAAGTGAGCTTCCCTGAGGAATCTTCCTTTATTAGAGTCCATGATCAGAATATTTAGGGGATTGTGTGTTCAAGATTTATCAGAGAATTTAAATGAGTAGAAATTGGGTGCTGAAGGGGCTATCAGGATCACTCATGTGATAGGTTGAAAGTTACCCAGGGCTTTCTGAGGATGTATTTCATGGATGGAGCAGCCTGAATCCTTATCTGGTAATTGCATCCCACCAGACAGTGTGTTTATTCACCATGGTTCTCTTTGAAATGGGTCCTTCAGAAATCAAAAGCTTAATGTCAGACACTTACTCCACAAACATGCTACTGTGTTTCCTATCTGGTCTCCTGTTTTTACTCTGTGATTCAGCTCAAGTCCACAAAGCCTACCATAGTCCCTGGAAAGCACTGATTAGCAAACATATCTCTCCCAGTGGTGTCTACATGGAAGAACAAATTTGAATAAACAGATCTACCTGGTATGTTCTTAAGGTCAGGATGACCATAAATATGACAAAGCAAAATTTCAAAACACTCAATTTGTTAATACACAAAATATTTCTTTATTTTTTTAATAAATAGCTCATGCTGTGCATCTTTTCATTGAAGCATGGAAGATTGGTGTCCACAACTGAGGCGGGTTTATTCATTCATTGAGGTGAAGGGTTGGTTAGATTCTTCTGTGTTTTATCACTGAATTATCTTTCTTTTTCTGCTTGAAAACTTTCAATGCTACCTGCTAATATGACTCTATTGTTCCACAAAATATCTCCCTTTCACTAATATCTGTCACAAATTCTGAGGATGGCAAATGAATCGTTTCAGTATTATCCATTTCCTACCTCCTTCCTGCTCAAAAATCTTTTCCCCCTGCATGATCAGAGGACACTTCACAGGAGAGCTGGATGTTCTGCTGATCGTGTGGTTCAGAGTCACCAGTTCTTCTGCACAAATATGTATGTCCTTCAAACTCTCCCAGGGACCTGGAAGGGAGCCCACATACAGTCACTTGTTCGTAAAGTCATTGGAAATAAACCTGAATAAAAGAATGATCACAAAAGCTCTCCTCACACGTCAAATCATGTACCACTTTGGCACACACGTTGCCACATACAACACACATTCTAACTGCCTCAGATCTATTCACTTAGATTATTGTGTCAGTCAGCTCTGGCTGTGTAACATGTTGTCCTCATCAAATGGGATATCATAGTGATGTGGGGTGGCTGAACACAAGAAAGAATTCTTGAGACATCTTTGGTACAAAGAGATGCTTTTATTATAGCTCAGAGACAGGACCTTGGGGCAGAAAAAGCTGCACTGGGATTGTGAGGAGTGGCTAATTCTATATTTTTGAGTTTGCAAAGGGAGGGAGGGTAGAGTTAACATAAGTTTCTAAGGAATTTCTGTATGCTGAGCATGAGGTTTATAGGGCCTTAACAGTCCGGCTATTGTTAGTGTAAGTTGGCTGTTAGTCTCTAATTAAACAACAACATTAAGGCAGCCATGAATTCCTGGGGTTACGCCACTCTCTGAATGCCTCAGGGATTTATCAGGGGCTGCATGAGACACTGTGAACTGAGAAACAAAGTGAGGGTTTTAGAGGGAAGGGGGTGGGGGAATGGGTTGTCTCAGTGATGGGTATTAAGGAGGTCACATATTGCATGGAGCACTGGGTGTTATATGCAAACAATGAATCATGGAACACTACATTAAAATGTGACATACTGTATGGTGACTAACATAACATAATAAAAAAGAATGATTGATTGAATGAACATGAAATAAAGTTTGCAGAAATATAGACACAAAATTGTAAATGACAGTGACCTTAATTTTGATCATTAGTTCCTTTCCTATGTCACTCTCAAAGGCCTCATAGTCAGGCCACACATACATTTATGCCATGAGGAATTTGATGTACCAGCTAATGGGGCAGAATATTCTCAAACTGAGTTTTTTCCTACTTAATGTGGTTTCTTTAAATGTAAATTACTCTAACAAATGAATTCTGATGAGTGAATTAGAAGACTTAAACTCAGTTCCCTCAAATAATTTTACCACTATGTCCATATGAGATTCCTCCTGCTGCTATAAAATATCCCCACACTAGTTGCTTAAAACAAACACATCTCTGCTCTTACAGTCCTGGAGTCAGAAGCATAGAAGGTGTCTCATTCAGCTAATAGCAAGATGCCTGTAGGGTTAAGTTCCTTCTAGAGTCTCAAAGAAGAACCTGTTTCCTTTCCAATTCCAGTCGCTCTTGATGGCCACCTACATTCCTGGGCTCCTGGCTCTTCCCTCTACCTTCAGAGCCATCAGGGCAGCATTTTCAAATTCTCTCTGACACCAACTCTTGTCTCCCTCATAAACATTTGGGGGACAATTGTAACTACCTTCATCTCACCTGGACATGATGACTAATCTTTTACCTTAATGGCATGACTAATGACTAATCTTTTACCTTAATCTTTTACCTTAATCTGCTACTTTAATCCTTCTTTGCTGTAAAAAATAACATGTTAAAAGTACTGGAGATTAGCAAGAGAACATATTTGGAAGGGTCTTATTGTGCCTTCTACAGTCTTTTTCATAAGTTTATTATTTTGGTCAACTATAAAACCAAGAAACGCAGACTTCATATAACCTCAAGAATGAGATTATGCTGAGTGAAATAAGTCAAGCAGAGAAAGTCAATTATCATATGGCTTCACTTACTTGTGGAACACAAGGAATAAAATGGAGGACTCTAGGAGAAGGAAAGGAAAAGTGAATTGGGATAAATCGGAAGGGGAATGAACCATGAGAGACTGTGGACTCTGAGAAACAAACTGAGGGTTATGGAAGGAAGGGGGATAGGGGATGGATGAGCCTGATGGGTATTAAGGAGGGTATGTATTGCATGGAGTAATGGGTGGGGTGCATAAATAACTAATCTTGGATCACTGAAAAAATAAAGTAAAAAAAATGAGTGAATACACTATTCCTTCAAAATTTCATGCAATGACAGTATTTGGTGCAGAGGACTTAAAACCACTTACACCTACCTCTTACACAGGATCACATTTTTACCAATCAAAATGTGGTCCACACACCAGGACCTCTACACCAACATCTCCTGGGAGCTTGTTAGAAATGCAGAATCTCAGCCACGCTGGACCTGTGATCAGATCCTGCATTTGTAGTGGGATTCCTGTGGACTCAAAGGCACATTGAAGTTGGAGAGATGCTAGTCTAGACGGGTTTCTCATGTTTCATGGTTGACATTTGTGGCAGGATAATAATATTTTGGAGGTGATTTCCTTTGGGTTGTAGGTGTTCAGGAGCATCCTTTCAGACATCTGGACATCCAGGGGAAAATTCGTTTCTCATGGAGAATCACTGCACCAGAGCTTGAGAACTAGAAGCATCCTGACAGAAAAACACAGCATGAGCACTAGACAACACCAAAGACCATTTCTACAATGTAGAATGGTGTTTAAAATGTACATACTTGGGCGCCTGGGTGGCTCAGTGGGTTAATGCCTCTGCTTTCGGCTCAGGTCATGATCTCAGGGTCCTGGGATCGAGGCCCGCATCGGGCTCCCTGCTCAGCGGGGAGCCTGCTTCCCCCTCTCTCTCTCTGCCTGCCTCTCTGCCTCCTTGTGATCTCTCTCCCTCTGTGAAATAAATAAATAAAAATCTTTAAAATAAAATAAAATAAAATAAAATAAAATGTACATACTTAGGGATAATGTGTTTATAAATATTGAATCAATCAATTCCTATGAAATGCAAGCTCATGTTATGGCACATGAAAAGACCTAAACACATCTGTTATAATCATCAACGATTTTTTAACAAGGAACTAAACAACAGCTTTTAACTTTTAACTTTTAACTTTAACTTGGGATAAAGTAAGAAATTCCTAGTTGTAATGGCAAACATATCTTGAAGCCAGTGTGTGTGGTGGCCAAGGTTTATTACCAGAAGAACCTACCTCCCCATCTTATTGAAATGAAGAACAGACCCTATCTGGAGACAGCGGGGCTGGGTCCCCCCCAAATGCCAATGCTTTGAAGATAAAGAGACCTAAACCAGGTGGGTTCCTGGGTCTTAGACTTGGAGAAACTTATAACTCAGAGCTGTGATAGGTGTTAGGAGATTCACACATCAGGAAAGGGGCAAGGTTATGGAAAATGAATTTTTTAAAAAACTGGATTCACTTGACCTCTAACCTAATCTTTGAGAACAAAGATTCATTAGGAAAACATCCTTTCTGCCTAGAGGACTTTTCCACTTGGGAATTATGTATTATTAGAGTTTGGGGTCACAAGAGGAAAGTCTGCGTAATGAGCAGGTAATGGGAGCTGTAAATATCTCATCTCCAGTCTATCAGCCTGTGCAACCTTGGACAGAAAGGGCCATGCACCTTGTCTGTTTGTTCCAAGTCCTAATTCTAGTTGAAGGCTGATGCTTCACACCAACCTTCCTGTCCTAGCTGAGGACACAGCCTTGAGCCCTATCACCTGCTGTCCAGGGAGGAATTCAGACTTCCACAAGGACACCTTCCTATCAGACACCCCAGCCCAGTGAGTCCAACATCCAAGTGGACCATGGATGCCAGGGTCAGAGAGAATGGAAGCCAAGAACACTGACCCATCACCATCTGAGAGCCAATTCAATTTAGCCTAAAAGGAGTGATCACTGTGATTGTTTGCATGATTAAATAATTAATGTATTTATTCAGTGCTAATGTCAATTTCACAGAGTGACTGCTACTCACACTTTTGATAGTCTTTCATATTCTCTATCATTAAATTACTATTATAGAAATGCTGGAAAAATTGTTTGAGATTGTTACACTCAGTGTGTGATTCTAATTGGGTGTGATTTTGTCCCCTGGGAGTCATTGATCACTGTCTGGAGCCAACTTTGCCTGTCACACTGGAGAGGGGTGCATGGAGGACAAGGAAGCTCTAAACACCCTACAATGCACAGGACACACCCCAGGGGAGGCTCTGGCCAGAATGTCCTTGTGCAGAGACAGAGAAACCCTGAGTTAAAGAGTATCAGTATTTGGAACAAAACTGTCTTCAGGTTCTGCCTTCAACCTTGTAACACTTTCCTGACAGGAAATTCACTATAACCCCTTGGCTACCAGTTTAAAAGTTCCAACATACATACATACATACATACATACATACATACATACATACATACATAATCCAACCACAAAGAATATAACATCTCTGAAAGTTTCTTCCCCAGGCTCCTGGGGGAAAGAGAAGTTTCTTGTACTCTTAAATGATACCTCAGTTTTAGCAAAATTCAGATATGTGATAACCATTCTGATTGGTCTTTAGTATTATATTCCCATATAATACCTCTCTCCACTGCATTTATTTTTGCAGTTATCAGCATTTCAGTTGATTTCCTTAATCATTGCTACTCAATTGACTTTTGTTTCAGTGATTCAAGGTTCATTGTTTATGCACCACACCCAGTGCTCCATGCTATACATGCCCTCCTCCTTAATACTCACCACCAGGCTCACCCATCCCCCCTCCTCTCCATAACCTTCGGTTTGTTTCTCAGAATCCACAGTCTCTCATCTTTTGCCTCTCCCTCCGATTTACCCCAATTCGTTTTTCCTTTCCTTCTCCTAATGTCGTCCGTTTTATTCCTTATGTTCCACAAGTAAATGGAACCATATGATAATTGACTTTCTCTGCTTGACTTATTTCACTCAGCATAATCTCCTCCAGGCCCATCCATCATACGTACACGTCAGTTGACTTTTGAAACATACTTTGACCAAAAGGTATTATATTTTATAGAAGTATACCTATCTTCTTCTGAGTTTCTTGCTTTATTTAAGTGATGTTGTCCACCTGTAAATTTTGTATGTAGTTTTCTTGATGTTCTAATATATTTTTGGTTACAGTTACTCTGAGGTCATAATCCCTCAAACTTTGTAAAATGTCTAAGGGGCACACCGATTTCATATTCTTCCAGATAGATATCCCATTTGCCACTATTTATTTAATAATTCAAACTTTTCCAACTAAAGTGGAATGCAGACTTGCTATTGGTTAGTATCCTTATATATGGAGACCTGGTTCTTGACTCATTTAGCAAATAAAAACTGAGCATCTGCCATGGGACAGAACATAATAGGAACATTACATGTTATATTCTTTCATTTCTAGGCCTTTCCCAATTTAAGTATTAAGGTTGATATCACTAATGATTGTTATTTTATGTCCAATTTCAGTTCATTTGGATTTTTTATGCAATTCTGTTTATGACAGTTGTTTTGAAACTATTCATATTAACCTGGTTTTCTAATCCCTTCATTCTTTTCATTCTATAGCATTTTATATTCTTCTGTCTTCTTATATTAAACATATATTCACATAACTTGGTGAAAAAACAAAAATGAGCACAGAAGGTGAAGTCCCTCCTTTTTTGGATATTGCATTACAGCAGTGAGGACAGAGTACAATGAAATAAATGTGTATAATTATATAGCATCATCGTATGAAGCAAGTTATTCAGTATAAAGAGATAGACTGTAATGATGTGGGCAGGATTATAGAGCATAGTCTGGGGAGGCCTTTGCATGTATGATGAAATCTAGAATGAGGAACAGAGTGTGCCCATTAGGTTTCTCAAAAACAGAGCTTTAAGGGCACCTGGATGGCTCAGTCAGTTAGACATCTGCCTTCGGCTCAGGTCATGATCTCAGGGTTCTGGAATTGAGCCCCATGCTGGGCTTTCTGCTCAGCAGAGAGTGAGCTTCTCCCTCTCACTCTCTCCCTCTGTGTTCTCTCTCTCTCTCTCTCTCAAATAAATAACTAAAATCTTTAAAAACACAAAAACAGAACTTTATCCAAAGCCCAAGAATATCAATAAAAGATGCCACATGAGAGAAGGGAGAAAGGGACTAATCTCATCCCCTATCAGACCACATAAAAATGAACTGGTCAAATGATACAAGAGGGACAGGAAAAATAACTCTGCTATGTTTGACATAAAAGTGCCTATCTTTTGTTATATTGTGTATACTTCCTTCCTTTTGTCCAGTTTTGGTGTATTCCTTTGCTCGTTTGTCTTGGGTGTATAATATAAATGTATACATGTATATATATTTATATATAAATGTGTATTTATATATGTATATACATATTTGTATGTATATATATACACATTTATATTTTTGTTCAATATAGTTTTGTATATATACACCATAAAGATATCCCTAACTGCCTTTTGAACAAGTTTATTCTGTTCTCTTGTTTTGCTGGGCATCGGGGAATGTAATCAGGGACGGTGAGCTATCAGAACCAAGGGAGTTTATTCTTTCTCAGTCTCTCAGGGACCACCTGAGCTAATTAAATCATTCTTCTCCCTCATTCATTCATTCACCCCTCTGTCTCACTCTCTGTCTCTCTGTTTATGGACCAGACTTTTTTTTATTTTTGTGCAAATCACAGCAGAAAATTGCCATACCAATATGGAGCCCAAAGTTTGTTTATTTCTGAGAACTATTTCTGTATTTTGCAGGGAAAAGATCACTGATCTGGCCTACTTGGGTTGGATCCAATCCTGACATAATCAAGATGGCAGGGCTGAGAACAACAGGGGAATAACACAACCCAGGAGGCCATGGTGTGCTGCATGTGTGTGACTTGTGGTGTATGAACAGTCTCCACAACAAGGTGCCAGGACTCATAAACCACAGAGTGACACAATACAAGGTCCAGAACTCAATCAAGAGAGGCCACTAAGAAGGGGATGTGTTTCAGTTCCTGGGATACCTTTGCAACACAATGAATACGGTGGGAGAGGCAGTGTGGACAAGGAAGTCCCTGTGCCTTGAGGTTTCAGAGGCAGAGAGGCCACTTCTCTCCTCAGTATGTCTGACAGTGTCTCTCCTCAATCTCCCTCCTGCTCATTCTGCCTGTAGCACTGGCTTTGTTTCTTTGAATTGAACACTAGTAATAAGCACCTTCCTTGGGTTGGGGCCTTTGTACTGACCATTCTGTCTTCCAGGCACACATTCCACCTCCCCATAATCCTTGATCTGCCTCCCTCTCTTACTTGAGGTCTGTGTTCCAATGTCACTTGTTTGCAGAATTGTCCCAACTACCCACAAAAAAAACCAGAATGTTTTATTTCCTCTATGCTTCATTCTTGTTTTCCTTTTCTTTGTAGCACCCCTCATGATCTGCAAAGCTGTATCATTCTATTATTTGCTTATATGTTCTTTCTTCATCACTGTAGGGACTTTTGTTCATTAGCACCCTATGCTCATTGCTTACACAGTGCTTTAAACATGGTCAGCAGCAATTTATATTCTTGGAATATTTGAAGAATGTCTCAGTAAAACTATAAAATACATGATTTCTTAAGAAAAAATCTGTTTGAATATATATATAAACAGATATTTATGTATATATAGAAATAATCTGTTTGAATATATAGAGAGATATAGATATATATCTATATAGATATATCTATAGATATATATCTATATAGATATATATAGGTATATAGATATATAGATATATATATCAGATATGACATAGCAGATCCCCTAAAGAGAGACCTGTATACATGTACAACATATTAAAATGAAATCCTGAAGTGCAAAATATAAAAAGTAACATTTCAAATCCATGAGTAATACAAGTTTATGTGAAAGTCAGTCATGTTATTTTCCCCTTCCCAGAAATCACCTCCACCACATGGGACAGAACAATGAAACACAAATTTCAGAATTTTTTCTTCAGGGATTATCAGAGGACTTGGAACAGCAGCCCCTCATATTTGGGCTACTCCTCTCCATGTACCTGATCACTGTGTATAGAAACCTGCTCATCCTCCTGGCTGTCAGCTCAGACTCCCACCCCCACACCCCCATGTACTTCTTCCTCACCAACTTGTCCTTTGTAGACATCTATTCCACTCCACCACCATCCCTAAAAGTACCCAAATTAATAAAATCATGAATGAAAGGGGAGAGACCATGACTAACAACAAAGAAATAAAAACAATAATTAGAAGTTATTACCAAAAAACAATCTGGGGGTTTCAGAGGGGAGGAGGATGGGGGGAAGCAGTAGCAGGTTGATGGGTATTGAGGAGGGCACGTGCTGTGATGAGCACTGGGTGTTATATTTAACTAATGAATCACTGAACACTATATCAAGAACTAATGATGTACTATATGTTTACTCATTGAACATAATAAAAAACAAGAATAAATGTAAGAGGGTTCCCCCTTCTCCACATCTTTGCCAACATTTGTTGTTTCCTGTCTTGTCAATTTTTGCCATTCTAACCGATATAAGGTGGTATCTCATTGTTGTTTTGATTTGTATTTCCCTGATGGCTAAGAATGTTGAACATTTTTTCATGTGTCTATTATCCATTTGTATATCTTCTTTAGAGAAGTGTCTGTTCATCTCCTCTGCCCATTTCTTGACTAAATTATTTGTTTCTGGGGTGTTGAGTTTGATGAGTGCTTATAGATCTTGGATATCAGCCCTTTATCTGAAGTGTCATTTGCAAATATTTTTTCCCATTCTGTGGGTTGCCTCTTTGTTTTGTTGACTGTTTCTTTTGCTCTACAAAAGCTTTTTATCTTGATGAAGTCCCAAAAGTTCATTTTTGCTTTGGCTTCCCTTGCCTTTAGAGTCAAGTCTTAAAGGAATTTGCTGTGGCTGATATCAGAGGTTTCTACCTGTGTTCTCCTCTAAGATTTTGATGGATTTCCATCTCACATTGAGGTCTTTCACCCATTTTGAGTTTATCTTTCTGGGTTGTGTAAAAGAATGGTCCAGTTTCATTCTTCTGCCTGTGGAGAAGGAGGAACCCTCTTACACTGGTGGTAGGAATGTAAGCTTGTGCGGCCATTCTGGAAAACAGCATGGAAGCTCCTCAAGATATTAAAATAGAGCTACCCTATGATCCAGCAATTGCACTACTAGGTATTTATTCCAAACATACAGAGGTAGTGAAAAGAAGGGATACATGCACCCCAATGTTTATAGCAGCAGTGTCCACAATAGCCAATTATGAAATGATCTGAGATGCCATTCAATAGATGAATGGATAAGAAGATGTGGTACAAAAGCTGTAATCATCAAGAGAGTATGGTACAGGCACAAAAACAGATGCATAGATCAATGGAACAGAATAGAGAGCCCAGAAATAAACCCTCAACTCCATGGTCAACTAATCTTTGACAAAGCAGGAAAGAATGTCCAATGGGAAAAACACAATCTCTTCAACAAATGGTGTTGGGAAAATTGGACAGCCACATGCAGAAGAATGAAAGTGGACCATTTCCTTACACCACACACAGAAATAGACTCAAATTGGATGAAAGACCTCGATATGAGACAGAAATCCATCAAAATTCTTGAGGAGAACACAGGCAGCAACCTCTTAGACCTCAGCCGCAGCAACTTCTTCCTAGAAACATCACAAGAGGCAAAGGAAGCAAGAGAAAAATGAACTGTTGGGACTTCATCAAGATAAAAAGCAAAGGAAACAGTCAACAAAACCAAAAGACAACTGACATAATGGGAAAAGATATTTGTAAATGACATATCAGAAAAAGGGCTAGTATCCAAAATCTAGAAAGAACTTATCAAACTCAACACCCAAAGAACAAATAATCCAATCAAGAAATGGGAAGAAGACATGAACAGACATTTCTCCAAAGAAGACATCCAAATGACCAACAGACACATGAGAAAGTGCTCAACATCACTCAGCATCAGGGAAATACAAATCAAAACCACAGTGAGATACCAACTCACACCAGTCAGAATGGCTAAAATCAACAAGTCAGGACACAAAAAGTGTTGGCGAGGTTGAGGAGAAAGGGGAACCCTCCTACATTGTTGGTGGGAATACAAGCTGGTGCAGCCACTCTGGAAAACAGTATGGAAGTTCCTCAAAAGTTGAAAACAGAGCTACCTTATAACCCAGAAATTGCACTACTGGGTATTTACCCTAAAGATACAAATGTAGTGATCCAAAGGGGCATGTGCACTCCAATGTTTATAGCAGTATTGTCCAATATAGCCAAACTAAGGAAAGAGCCTAGATGTCCTTCAATAGATGAATAGATAAAGAACATGTGGGATACACACACACACACACACACACACACAGTGTAATACTATGCAACCATCAAAAAACAAAATCTTGCCATTTGCAATGACAGAGATGGAACTAGAGGATATAATGCTAAGTGAAATAAGTCATTGAGAGAAAGACAATTATCATATGATCTCTCTGATATGAAGAATTTGAGAGGCAGTGTGGGGTTTCGTGGAGGGAAGGGAGGGAAAAATTAAACAAGGTGTGACTGGGGAGGGAGAAAAACCATAAGAGACTCTTAATCTCAGGAAACAAACTGAGGGTTGCTGGGGGTGGGGAGGGGGAGAGGGATAAGGTGGTTGGGTTACAGACATTGGTAGCATATGTGCTATGGTGAGTGCTGTGAAATGTGTAAGACTGATGATTCACAAACCTGTACCCCTGAAACAAATAATACATTAATGTTAATAAAAAAAGATGTGGTACATATATGCAATGGAATGTTATTCAGTCATCAGAAAAGATGAATACCAACCATTTGCTCTGACATGGATAGGGTCGAGAGGATGGGGATAGAGGGAATTATGCTAAGTGAAATAAGTCAGAGAAAAACAATCATCCTATGGTTTCACTCATATGTGGAACATAAGGAAGAGCGTGGAGGAACACAGGGGACGGGAGGGAAAACTGAATGGAAAGAAATCAGGGAGGGAGACAAATCCTGAGAGACTCTTGCCTCTGGGAACCAAACTGAGGGTTGTGGAAGTGAAGAGACTTGGGGAATGGGGTAACTGAGTGATGGGTATTAAGGAGGACACATTTTTGATGAGCCCTGGATGCTATACACAACTAATGAATCATTGAACACTACACCAAAAACTAATCATGTGCTATATACTGTCTAAGTGAACATAATAAAAATAAATTAAAAAGGATAAGTGTTTGAATTATCATAAAATTAAAAGAATGTAGTCATGCTGACACAAATATTTTTTTCACTTTATTTTTTCAGTGATCTGAGATTCGTTTATGCACCACACCCAGTGCTCCATGCAATATGTGCCCTCCTTAATACCCACCTCCAGGCTCACCCATCCCCCTCCCCCCTCCCCTCCATAACCCTCAGCTTATTTCTCAGAGTCCACAGTCTCTCATGGTTCATCTCCCCTTCCAATTTACCCCAATCACTTTTCCTTTCCTTCTCCTTGAGTCCTTCATTTTATTCCTTATGCTCCACAAGGAAGTGAAACCATATAATAATTGACTTTCTCTGCTTGACTTATTTTTCTCAGAATAATTTCCTCCAGACCCACCCATGTTGATACAAAAGTTGGGTTTTCATCCTTTCTGATGTCTGAGTAATATTCCATTGTATATATGGACCACATCTTCTTTACTCATTTGTCCGTTGAAGGGCATCTTGGCTTTTTCCATGGTTTGGCAATTGTGGACATTGCTGTTGTGAACACTGGGGTACTTATGGCCCTTCTTTTCATTACTCTGTATCTTTGGGATAAATACCCAATAGTGCAATTGCAAGGTCATGGGGCAGCTCTATTTTTAATTTCTTGAGGAATCCCCACACTATTTTCCAAAGTGAGTGCACCAACTTGCATTCCCACCAACAGTGAAAAAGTGTTCCCCTTTCTCCACATCCTCTCCAACACTTGTTGCTTCCTGTCCTGTTGATTTTGGCCATTCTCACTGGTGGAAGGTGGTATCTCAATGTGGTTTTGATTTAAGTTTCCCTAATAGCTAGTGATGATGAACATTTTTTCATGCAGACACAAATATTTAAAGTAAATGATAGACATACATTTAAATGATGAATTACTTTTCATAACTTAATGTCTCAAAGACATCAAAATCTGAAGCACATTTGCATTTATTCCATGAAAAGTTCTCTACCAGCTAAAGAGGATGGATATCTCCAAATTGATTTTAAATTTCTTCTTCTACTTAAAGGTGTATTATAACACAAATTGCTTTTACCCAGGGGAAACTCAGTGAATGAATGGAAAATCTTTTTTTTTCTTTTCTTTTATTTTATTTTTATTCTTTGCCCAAGGGGTACAGGTCTGTGAATCATCAGGCTTACATCTTTCACAGCATTCACCAAAGCACAAACCCTCCCCAATGTCCATAACCCATCCACCCTATCCCTACCCTCCCACCCCCCAGTAACCCTCAGTTTGTTTTGTGAGATAATCTCAGGTTCTTCAACAAAAGTTTATTAGATAAATGTTTGTGTTCCAGTCTTAATGCTAATGTAAAATGACTACATTAGTGTTTTAAAACAAGTTTATGCCCTTAGAATTCTATGGGTCAGAAGCCTAAATGGTTCTCATTGGGCTAAAATGAAGATGTGTACTAATCTCCGCTCACTCTGGAGGCTACAGGGAAGAATCTACTTCTCTATTATGAGCTCATATTATAATGCAAAAAAATCTAAATATATTCCTATCGTGTTTTAAGATCGTATTTATTTATTTGAGAGAAAGCACGCATGAGAGGAGGTAGATACAGAGAGAGTAAGGGAGAGAGACAGACTCCATACTGAGCCTGGGGCTCAACAGGGGCTCAGTCAGAGGACCCAGAGTGAATGACCTGAGATGAAACCAAGAGTGGGATGCTCAACAGACTGAGCCACTCAGGAGCCCTCAAATTAATTTCTATTTAACAAATGCTTCACAATGAGGGACTAAATGACAGCTCTTAATTTATAAGTATGAAAAACCTAATTGTTAAATGTGTCAAGAAGCTGAGGTATACTTTGTTCAAGGTTTATATCAAAGGAACTTAGTTCTCCTTGTTGCAAAGGAAAACAGCAATTTTCTATATATGGCAGGGTGGTGTCTCCAACACAAGACAACATTTGTGAGACCCAAAGGATCTAATCCAGACAGATTTCTCAGTCCTAGACTTTGGGGAAAGGTTGAAATCAGGATTGGGATAAGGTGCCAGGAGGCCTGAACTCTGGGAGAAGCTGAGTTCCGAGGAAGGGTTAATTAGCTCTGGAAACACTCAGATATAACCTAGTCTGTTGGGAACACACAATCTCCAGGAAAACTTCCCTTGGTGTGCACACCAGTGACCCAGAGGGAAGTCATGTGTTTAGAGGTTGGAGGAGCAGGATGGAAATGTGTCTCATGAACAGCCAGAGGAAGCTTTAAATATCCCCACTGTGGCAGTCCCTCTGCCTGTGTCACCTTGGGCTCAGTAGGACCTGGTTTTTCTTCTGGAGTCCTAAGCTTGGCTGGGAGACTGACACCAGCCTCCTTCCTGCTGTCTTGTGTGGGGACAAAGTTTAGTCTCCATCATCCCCATCCAGCAGGAATTCACACTGCCAGCGGGAGACCCCCCTCAGAGTTCCCATGCAGGTGAGTCCAAGAGCCTAGCAGGTCCTGCAAGAAAGGGTCACAGACAATCCAAGCCATACTTATTGAACTGAGGTCAGCTGAAAGCTGACAGCCTAGCCCAGAACCTAGAGCTGTGGTTTAGACTGACGACTTATTAATGGATTCATTGAAATGGATTTCTTCATGTTAAAGAAAGAAGTGGACATTGGCTTTTTGTATTGTACATTGTCTCCACCAGGTCTTTGTATTTGTACAGTGGGATTGGGGGGGTTATTCCCTTTTTTTAAGATTTTATTTATTTATTTGACAGAAACAGAGATTACAAGCAGGCAGAGAGAGAGGAGGAAGCAGGATCCCTGCCGAGCAGGGAGCCCGATGTGGGGCTCGATCCCAGGACCCTGAGACCCTGACCTGAGCCGAGAGCAGAGGCTTTAACCCATTGAGCCACGCAGGTGCCCCAGGGTTATTCCCTTTTTTATTGCATTCTTTCAAACAAGGAATTGGACAGGATTTTTGTTATTATTTTACCAACTTTGCTGTTTGCATTGAGTTTCATGAGTTGTATGAGACAACTCTCTACAACTGACTTCAGTGCTGCTGCCAGTCCTTATAGGTCAGAACTTTTCATTTTCTCAAATTTGTTTCCATGTCAGTGTGCATATGCTCACATCCCATTTTGAAAACCTACAGTGAACAATATTAGTGAGAGCCCTGCTTCTTTGGTGCTTGAACAATGATGGTAAAGTCACCGCACAATGACATAAGAGTGTGCTATGTGAGAGCCTCAGACATGAATCTTATGAAGACTATCACTTGGAGCCAGAGGACAGATTGTCACAGCATGTGCAGAATTTTGTACAGCAAGGTCTGAAAAAGCCTTTGGATGTTATGCAAAGACCAGAAATAGGACCAGAGTGTGCCCATTGCATTTGTCAAAAAGAGATCAGAATGTGAAGCCCAACCAATAACCAGAAAGCATGCCACATAAGGAAGCAGAAAGGGACTTACCCCACCCTCTTGAAGATCCCAGGAAACCCAGTCAGTCAAATAAATATGTGACAGGTGAAGAATAAAGAAGTCTCCACCTAGTTCATCCTACCATGCCTGACCATGCTGTACTTGGCCTGTTTCCTCTGCTGAAGTGCTGGTTTTCCCCTTGGCACACTTTTCTCTAGGTGCATTCACTCTTTAAGGTGAATGACACCATAAAGATACCACTACTTTTGTCTTCTGACAAAATTTAATTTCGTCTATCATTTTGAAGGGCATCAGAGAAAGAAAAAGAGTTAAAATGTTGTCAGAACCAGGGATGCTTTCTTCCTCTTGGTCCCTAAGGTTTTAGTAACTGCCTGAACCATTAGATCTTTTTGTCACTTCTGTTTGAGTTCCCTCTTTCACTCCTCTCTCTCTATCTCTCTCTCTCTATCTCTCTCTCTCCCCCCCCCTCTCTCCCCTCTCTCATTTTTAAGCAGATTCTTTGTGTTTCCTTAAAAATACAGGACAGGAAATGAGCATACCAGTCTGACTTGTCAATTTTATTTATCCATGGAATGCTTGCTAATTGGAAAGTCAGGTAGCATTTTACATTGTTTAGGGGAACAATACTTGATCTGGCCAGTTTGAGTTACAGCCACTCCACTACATCATTGGGCCTGGGGGTGAGGAGTCATGGTAAGAGCACAGCCCACAGAGCAATAAATTGGGGTGTGTGTGTGTGTGCACACGTGCACCTTGTGGAGTTAGAAGAGTCTGCAGAGCTTGGGTTCACAGTCTAATAATTATATTCTAAGGTGACTCTTATAATACAGAGGCCAGAACTCAATCAACAGGTGGTACTCAGAAGGGGTTCTATTTCAATTTATAGGACGGCTTTGTGAGTAGATTATAAAATGAAAGAAGTGTATAGTGTGGGTGAGTGACTCCTTTTTCTTGGAGTTTAACCAGAGTGAAGACACTTATTTCTTTGAAATTGCCTAACACCATCTCTTGTAACTCTCCTGCTTATTCCCCTTCTCACACTTGCTTTCTTTTTTGGATGCAAATAGCTCAAAGTAGTATAATCCTTACAGCCTCCACAGAGGTCATTCCCTCTTCCAGCACACACTTCCCCAGACATGCTCATGGTTCTTGCCCTCTCTTGCCTGGAGTATCTGTTCAAATGTCACCTTGTTTACTGGTCTTGACTGAACACCAATTACATAATAACACTCATATACACTCTTTCCTTGATACCTACGCTTGTTCTCCTCATAGCACTTGTCAACTACCAATGTATTTTTGATATTTTTGCATCTGTTCTCTCTCCATCATTGGATTATACTGGTTTTTTGTTTTCAGGATCCTGTACTCATCGCCTAGACATTGCCTGGAGTATATTTGACACTCAATACAGATTCCTCAAATGCACAAGAGACATTCCTGATAAAACAGTAGAATGCATGTCCTCTGTGTGGGAAGGTGGGGAAAATGAGGCCAAATGCCTAATCAGAGATGAAATGGGAGGGAATCTCTTAAAGGGAAAATCTCTACACAAGATACTGAAATCTAATTCTTTATTTTTTTTAAGGTTTTGTTTCTTTATTTGAGAGATAGAGACCACAAGATGGGGGAAGGGGCAGAGGGAGAAAGAGAAGAAGACTCCCCACTGAGCAGGGAGGCTGACAACTCTGGGCCCCATTCCAGGACCCTGAGATCATGACCTGAGCTGAAGGCAGATGCTTAACCAACTGAACCGCACACATGCTCCTTGAATTAATTTCATGACAGAAAAATATAAATTGTCCCATGTCAACCATGTAAGCAATGCCGTTCATGTGAAAATTAATGGTCTTTTTTTTTCCTCTTTCCTGGTAGTTAGTGTGACCACATGCAACCAAGCAATGATACACAGACATCAAAATTCCTTCTTCTGGGATTATCAGAGGACCCAGAACTGCAGCATCTCATATTTGGGCTTTTCCTCTCCATGTACCTGATCACTGTGTTTGGAAACCTGCTCATCATCCTGGCTGTCAGCTCTGACTCTCACCTCCACACACCCATGTACTTCTTCCTCACCAACCTGTCCTTTGTAGACATCTGTTCCATCTCCACCACCATCCCCAAGATGCTCCTAAACATCCAGACACAGAGCAAAGTCATAACCTACACAGGCTGCATCACACAAATGTACTTTTTCATAATCTTTTCAGGGTTAGATATTTATCTCCTGGCTGTGATGGCCTATGACAGGTTTGTGGCTATCTGTCACCCCCTGCAGTACCTTATCATCATGAACCTTCGGCTTTGTGGACTGCTGGTTCTGGTGTCCTGGATCACAAATGTCTTGCATTCCTTGTTACAGACCTTAATTGTGTTGCAGCTGTCCTTCCAAGAAGAGGTAGAAATCACCCACTTTTTTTGTGAACTCAATCAAATCATCCAATTTGCTCATTCTGACAACATTCTTAATAACGTGGTGATGTATTTTGCAGCTGTCTTGCTGGGTTGTGGTCCTTTTTCTGGGATCATTTACTCTTACTCTAAGATAGTTTCCTCCACATTTGGGATCTCATCAGCTCAGGGCAAGTATAAAGTTTTTTCCACCTGTGCATCTCACCTGTCAGTTGTGTCCTTATTTTTTTGTACAGGCCTAGGCGTGTACCTTAGCTCTGCCACTATCCAGAGCTCCCACTCAAGTGCAGTGGCTTCAGTGATGTACACAGTAGTCACGCCCATGCTGAACCCCTTCATCTACAGCCTGAGGAACAGAGATATAAAGAGGGCTCTTAAAAGAATTGCTGGGGTTACAGTGATGTAAGGACCAATCGTCCTGGGGCTGAAGAAGTGCCCATGATTGCAGGGCTCACACCCTCAGACCTAGGAACTGCTATTCTTTGATCGGGCTGTGGAAGTAGAATCTGTTCCTTCTATTTATTACCTGGAAATTCCAATTGTTTGAATTCAAGTTCTCCATACATTTATGTAACTCACTTTATTAAGCTTCTGCTCTGTTTGATATACAGACAGTTTTCTCCCCTTGTCCATTTTCATATGTCGCCAGTGTTTTCCCGAATCTTGGATCTCAAATCCCTAAAAATGTCCATATCTTACATGGGGCAATTTGGATTTCTTTATTTTATTTTATTTTATTTTTATTCTTTGCCCAAGGGGTACAGCTCTGTGAATCATCAGGCTTACATCTTTCACAGCATTCACCAAAGCACAAACCCTCCCCAATGTCCATAACCCATCCACCCTATCCCTACCCTCCCACCCCCCAGTAACCCTCAGTTTGTTTTGTGAGATTAGGAGTCTCTTATGGTTTGTCTCCTTCCCCATCCCATCTTGTTTCATTATTTTTCCCTCCCTACACCCCACAACCCCACACCCTGCCCCTCAAGTTCCTCATATCAGAGAGATCATATGATAATTGTCTTTCTCTGATTGACTTATTTCGCTCAGCATAATACCCTCCAGTTCCATCCA